>ML872572.1:19637-34024 GCA_009831015.1 Picea engelmannii
TTTTCCTGTAGGTAGCACTAGATTGGTTTTGAATGCCCAGAATGAATGCAGTTCAGACAGTACTCTGTGTGTCATGACTGAAATGATAATGCTGATGGTAGATGGTTAAACACAGAGTTAGAATGATTTTGTAGAATTGTGCTTTTGAACAGAAATAGCAATCTTAGCCTTTGGGTACTAGACTGTCTTGCTTCTGTTTATGATTTCATAGGAAATGCTCAGTTTTGAGTTAGTCATCAGAATTCAAATTCTTAGAATAGGTGTGTGCTTTATTTTTAGGATAGCCTTCGAATAAAAGACTAGACGCTTGCCTACACATACTGTGTATCAGCTCGAAGTATACTAGCCCTGGTTTGACAATTTAGTGATTCAGGACACTTAAAAGCTACAATTTAGCAGCCTGACACCTTTAAACCTAGCTAAGTTGATCTATAGAGAAGAGGAAGAAGATGTACCTTTTTACGATGTTTGTCCTTGTCCAGTTCCAAGTTGAGCTCTAATCCACAAGCTCTTCAACAGGTCCTACAATCCAACCAAAGACAAAACATGCTTCCTATTCTACCATGATCAGTTTGAAACTAGATCTATCCATTAAAGACAAGTTCATGTAGGTATACACAATATTGAAGGAAACAGGCCAAGCACATGTATTAATGATAACTTAGTAGAGATACTTACAAACCTTTGATGAAGCTGCAACAACCTCTTCTAGATCTCCTTGTCCAGCCCCTTTCTCAAATGATCCACAAACAAAATGACTTATCTCCCTTATGAGATCATAAGTTTGATGCCTTAAATGTCTCTCCAATACCACTTCTCATGAGATCATAAGTTTGGTATCTCTAAAAATCCTTCTTTTCACCATGAGAAGGCCTCTTTATATAAGCTTGGAGAGTCCTAACCACCTTAGATATTCTTTGGATAGGTTGAGGATCTTTCTCCATCAGTTGTGGATCTGACCTAAGATGCATCCTTGACTTCAGATTTAAATCCAATTGATTTCAGAGATAAGGGGGATATTCCCTTGATTTTATCAACAACATAGCACTACCCCAAAGTGGTGCACATAGCACTACAACACTCCCCCAAAGGAGGTCAAGGAGCGCTAGCACTCCTTGCTAGTGGGTAGGGGAGCACTACCTAAGATTTCCTCAGAAAAGCCTAGCGCTCCCCTAGAAGGGTACACAGAGTGATACAATGCTCCCCCAAAGGAGGGAAAGGAGCACTAGCACTCCCTGATAGTGGGTAGGGGAGCGTTGCCCTTTAAAATTAATTTTTAAGTGGTATTTCTCAAGGAAAATATTTTGTACTCTTTTTCAAATGATTTCTCCTTCTTTAACCAATATCTGAGGGTGTCTTCAAATGTTCCTTGTGATGTCATTTGAGACATGACATAGGCAAGATGATTGTATGATGTATGCAACACTTGTGACACTTGCGGCCAAAATGCGACACTTGTGACACTTGTAATGACGACAATAGGTCATCATTGAAATGAGTAATTTTGATGTGTAACATAGTTCCCCCCAAAGTACGAAGTTATAATACAGAAAGTGATGACTGAAGTACTTTGTAGACTTTTTAGAGCAAGGTTATGGAAATAGAGAAGCTGGTAGAAGTTGCACACAGCCATCAAACAAAAATTATGAAATGTTTCAAACCCAAGGTAGGCATACCTATGCTTGGGTGATAAAGACTTGCAAGGTATTGCTGCCATTAAATACAATACGGATCCATAATTGTATAAATAAAAAGGTATAGCCACCAAAGATACAATGTGGATCTATACTTCCATGACATGAACTGATCGTAGCCACAAAAAATACACAATGGATATACGAGAAAACAAGACATAGCCACAGACCAATACAAAGTGGATCTATATAACATTATATGTGTCAATCTTCTCAAAAGAAACTCCATCGCAACCTGGGAAAAGTATATATCAAAGTGATCTCTCAACCCACAATCTTCTTACTGAACCTGATGTGGTACGAGCCTAACCATGTGAATAGATGTCCTGATGTCGAACATGGTATAAATTGCTTGATTACTGGCCAATGAGGTAAGTCGTTAACAAGCGCAAGGGAAATCACCATCGATGTCAATGATTCCCAAGGTACCCTAGTACATTCCAGCGAATGTGAATGGATGAGATGAAGTCTAACATTCATGGAATCATCTGATCAGAGGTCAATAATGTAAACCCATTGTTGGAAGCGAGGATTCCTGCCATTGAGGCATGAAGGTCCCAAGGTACTGATTGGTTTCTAAATCTAGTTCCCAGATAATGTGTTGACATCGACAGGAATAGACTCGTCGAAGGAGGGCCTTGATGTATCCCCCATCAACGACATGAAATTAACACAGAGATGTAATTTGGTATATCAAATGAACATGGACTGACATGGGTATTGAAACATGATATTTTTTATGGTTGACTTTCGAGGTAGATACTTCCCTTGAACACTTAGGTACAACATCAAAAACTTGACATGGACCAAAACATGATGATGCAATGGATACTGTGACTTTCTTCAGGTGACCCAAAGGAGTAAAACAAATCAAAGGATTAGTTCAGTGTAGAGGTTCAACGGATTAAAATGTATGCAAAGACAAAGTGTCATGTTCAAGGGTGACTGTAAGAGTGACTGGTGATGTTTTCAAAAACTGCTTGGCTTGCTTCCTTCTAAATTTTCCCCCATCCAGACAGACAAGTACCTCTTTTTGATTTAATGAGCTCGGGGACGATAACACATGCTCGATATAACTCACCTTCGGTAAGTCCCTCTTCCTTTGTTTAATGAACTGGAAGAAGTAAGGGTTCGGTACCATATGGGTCCTTCAATGTATGATTGTTTAACGAGTCCAGAGAAGGTAAACTCGATGATTTTTCATGTTTAGAGAGTCTGAAAAGAACTTAAAGATGACTCCATTGTTGTCCTTTTTCGTAATGTTAGTCTCGCGAGGCCAAAAAAGAGATAAACTAACACTCAAAAGATGCACTTTCAAACCTTTTAATGAGTGTGAAAGGAAGCAAGATGACTCGATAATATTTTCATGTTTAGAGAGTCTGAAAAGAGATTAAAGGAGACTCCAGGGGGCTTCCTTTTTCGTATAATATTTACGAGTCCGAAAAAGTGATAAACGTATACTCGATTACATTCTCATGTATTTACGAGCACAAGAAAGAACAAAGACTAAGCTCGGTATTGGTTTCATTTTTACACAAGCTTGAAACAAAATTAATTTATGCTTGTAAATTCCCAACATAATTTCCAAAGATTGGGGTACCCATGGATGGTTGGTACTCTACCCCCATCTTGAAAATATAATGACATAACTCCATAATGATAATCAAAGGATGGAGACATGCCCCCCCCAAGCTTCAATTCATTCACAGACTTTGAGGTTGTCACCAATTTCTCTATTAGATGGAGAAAAAGGATAAGGGTGTATGAAATGAAGGTTGAAATACGAGACCTAATGAAAGACTCGACTCGACATCTACAATATCTAGCGAAAGACTTGAATTGAAGGGAGAGGTGATTGTTTCATTTTTTAACGATCTTGACAGAGGAAAATAACTATGCTCAAGGCTCCGGGTTTAGTCCCCAGATTTCTGTTTCATTTTTTAACGAGCTTGCTACAGAGAAGAAAACTATGCTCAATACCTCTGTTTCATTTTTTAACAAGCGTGCTACAGAGAAGAGAAACTATGCTCATAGCCTATGTTTCATTTTTTAATGATCTTTCCACAGAGAAGTAAACTATGCTCGTAGCTTCTATTTCATTTTTTAATGAGCTTGCCACAGAGAAGTAAACTATGCTCATGAACTCTAGTTGATCATGGCTTCAAAGAGGACAATTCTCTAGAAGGAATATATGTCAAGGGACAAAAAAAAATCATGGCTTCCAAGAGATATTCACTAGATGGAAGAGAAATACTCGGGAAGGAACACATGTTGAGGTCTGTGATAGGGGTAAGGAGATTAAGCTCCAATAGCCCTACCGAAGAGATCACCATGTCAACTACCAGATCTAATTCATCGAAAGTTGAAGTCATGGGAGACAATGCCACATAATTAACCTGTGGCATGGGTGATACTGACTACATATAAGACCCATTTAGGGAGGTCATTAGGTTGGTAATCAAGTCAAGACCAATGCATGAAAGTTGATCAATAGCCACAATCCTTCCATCATGAGGGAAATATATCACATGGAAAAGAGTGGACACAATAGCTTTCATGGCATAGGAATAATCTCGCCCAAGGATTAAATCGAAATCCAAGGGGTCCTGGACTACCATAACATCAATAAAGATAGTTTTCCCTCCCAAAGTTATAGGAAATTGAGGAAGGACTCCTAAAGGGTGATTGGTTCTTCTGTTAAAAGATAACAGATTCTATGTAACTGGTACAAGCTGAGGATAATCGAAATCTTGCCAAGAAATAGAGGATAAAATACTAACGGATGCACCTTCATCTATCAGTGTCTGAGGAATGAACCGACCACAAAACTGTATTTCAATCTTGAAAGTAATGTGAGAGGGAAGACGAGGTATAGTTATCACACCCCAATCAAAAAGGATGGCCTCATTACTTGGAGGGGGTTTCACGAGAGAAGGAGGAATGCCCCCCAGCATGGTAGATTATGTATCAACGAGAAAAACATGGGTAGTATCGGGTTTAATCTCTAGAGGGAGAGTAGGATCAACTGATGATGGGATTAGATCAACCACTTGGGTTTTATTCTCCAAGGGGAGAATAGGGTCGACAGATGGAAATAGATCGACTGCTTGGGTTGCACTCTCTAATCGGAGAGCGGGATCGATCAAAGATGGGATTGGATCAACCACTTTGTCAACTGGTTCAACTAAGGACGTGACTAGATTGATGACATGATCAACTGGACTAAACGATGAAGGGACCGGAGAAACCACTTTGGCACTCGTTAGAGGAGGAGTGGGATTGACCCATGATGGGGCTGGATCAGTCACTTGGGTTTCACTTTTCAGATGAAAATTGGGGCTAATTGATGATGGAATTGGATCAGCTACTTTGGTTAGTGGTTCAATCGAGGATAAAACTAGATTGACCACCTGATCAACTAGGTTGACTGGGGATGGAACCAGATTGACCATTCCATCAACTAACAATGGGTTGGGTGAAATATTACAATAACTAGTTGGGGGTTGAAGCTTTTCCAAAAGAGAAGAAAACTTGTCCATACGAGGACAAAGGTGAGAGTAATGATCACCTTCGCATAACATACAAGGAAATTTGACAATTTTCTTCTTCTTACCAACCTTAACGTCACTAGTTTACAGGGTGTCACCAGCATGTCTAGCAGAGGCCGATGATGTGGAGGACCACATTTCTAAGACCTTGAGAATACCAGGAAAATCCCTCAGAAAGTGGTCACCCTTACAAAGACTGCAAGAGAATTTGGGTTTTAGATTCTTCATCTTAATCTTGTCGACCTCATAAACACTCCCAGTATGATTAATAATAGATGGTTGCTTGGGTCCAACATCTGATATGGTTGGAGACTTGGTCCTTTTCTAGTTCTTCTTCTTTTTCTCTTTCTGTTTCTTCTTCTTCTTATCAACCTGGATACTTTCTTTAGATATTTCACTAGGAGAAGAAGGAGAAAGGGAAGGAGACTTAATGGGTGAAGAAGGTGAAAATTCGACATGAGGTTGATGTGTGGGTGGTGTACTTACATTTGAAGCATTAGGTGCAACTGAAGCACTGGGAAGATTCAAGATCACCGGAGTGGGGAACAACCAAACCGATAATCCTATGGTTAGTCCCAAAAGACCAATGTACAGAGGACCAATATTTCCAATAGAAGGAAAGGTGAAAGGTTCCTTAGGACAAGGGGTTCCTCCATTGGTACTCCCAAGAGTTGATGCCATTAACACTGACTTGACCTAAGGTCCACTAAGTAAAACAAACAACACACGCTATGAATCTCAGAAGCAAACAATCAAACAAAACTTCCCACAATGAAACCACTAGTTGGTGATGAAATCCAATGTCGTGAGATCAATATAGGAAGGGGCGGGGATAGAGCGGGTGGATTAGTTACGTTGGAGACTTGCTTAATGGACTTATGCCTTGGTACAAGCTTCCATGCAGTAATTATGGATTTACCCTCCAAGGAGCCCGAGTGAGTTTGACCAACGTCTGTTCCAGGTACAGTGAGACTTCCCTTCACCGTCACCTTGTGTAAGACCTTGAATATTATGGCTACTAAGGTTCACCAACTCATAGTCAACCCTTGGGTGGGTACAGTCGACAGTCTAGTCCGAATGTATGGGCAGGATAACAAGTCTGAAATCCTTCGAGAGAACTGAGGACAAGTGGACCGGTAGAACTCTAGAGGACCCCGAACGTATTCAGAATTCATGAAGCACTGAGACCAAATAAATACAGTTGGGCCTCAAGAAGAACCCCCAATATATGATTTGACTACTATGAATGGTTGAACCATAGAGGGATAATCTCCATAACTCGCCCGAACGGGACCTCATGTGTAATCTTTATGTTAGAGGGGGATCCCAGAAATCTTATACGAAAATTGGATTTTCTCTCTCTATCACAAGATGCTAAGTTTGTTTGACAGCTTTGGAAAGTTATCCTTTCAACCTATTCCAAAGCCCTACACCTTAAGCTAATGTAGGTTTTCTAATAGAAAATGTAAAAATGTATGATAAATTTTAGTTTAGCGCTTGATTTTAAGGTTGTTTTTTACTCAAGAGGAAAGTGGCATGGACTAAATGATGTTTTGACTGACTCTAAACAATGCAAATAAATGAAAATGCAAATATTTCACTTCAATGAAAGCTATATTACGAGAACGAGAAATTTTTTATCATTCCCAAATGCATAATGTCCCAAATTTTTTATTAAACTCATCAATGTCAAGATCTTCAAGAAATGAGTCAAAGATACTTTACACCAATACATGATTCTTGGCCCCCCCGGGTCATGAGGGGGAAAATTTTTAAGATTTTAAGACTAAAAAATGACAAAAACCATGCAATTTCGCTACTTCAAATGCAAACTAGTTTCACTACCCAAAAGCAAGAATGAATATATATTACTTGTTTGATTCTAATGTATAAATAAATTAAATACAAATACTTTGATGCTCTACTACTTTCAATCAGGAGAAAGAGTCCTATGCAGATGCAACAGACACGAAGCAAAAAAGGCTACAAACAAAGCATACACTCAAGGCAGTGAGGTATGAAATAAAACAAGTAGAAACTTGTTCTGCCAAGAACACAATCAAGGATTATACAACCAATCAAGCATTCAAGGAACACAAGAAAAATGCAAAGAAGAATCCAAGAAAAGATAGGGAGAAAGAGGAATCACTCAAAACTGTCCCGACAAAATAAGTAGCTAGAAAAGGCAATTTCAGATCTCTGAACAAGGTTTCAAGGTCCAATAAAGACAATAGGGAGTGATAAACATCAAAAACCAATCCAAAATAATTCACAAACCAACCACAGACTCTGGGTAAAGACCTTTTCAAAACAGGCTGCAAAAGACTAAGTAGAAGAAGGCAAAAAATCCCCCAAAAAAGAGACTAGCACTCCCTGTCTCAAGGGTACAAAGCATTGAAATTCTCCCTAAAACATGGTAGGGGAGTGCTAGCCAGATACCAGTGCTTTGGTATGGCCTAGGGGGGAGTGCTAGTCCTCCCATCTCTTCAATAGGAGTGATACTTACAAACCTTTGATGATGCTGCAACAACCTCTTCCAGCTCTCCTTGTCCAACCCCTTGCTCAAATGATCAACAAACAAAATGACTATGCTTCACTGATTATCTCCCTTATGAGATCATAAGTTTGATGCCTTCAATGTCTCTCCAATACCACTTCTCATGATATCATAATTTTGGTATCTGTAAAACTCCTTCTTTTCACCATGATAAGGCCTCTTTATATAATCTTGGAGAGGCCCAACCACCTTAGAGATTCTTGGGATAGGTTGAGGATCTTTCTCCATCAGTTATGGATCCTCCCTAAGATCCAGCCTTGACCTCAAATTCAAATCCAACTGATTTCAGAGATAAGGGGGATCTTCCCTTGATTTTCTCAACAGCATAGCACTCCCCCAAAGTGGTACACAGAGTGCTACAACGCTCCCCCAAAGGAGGTTAGGGAGTGCTAGCTCTCCTTGAACTCCTTTGGGGGAGAGTTATAGCACTTTGTGCCCCATTCTAGGGGAGCGCTGGGATTGTTTGAGGAAATATTGGGCAACACTCCCCTACCCACTATTAGGGAGCACTAGCACTTCTTAACCTACTTTGGGGGGAGCGTTGCAACGCTCTGTGCACCATTTTGAGGGAGCGTTGGCATGTTTGAGGGAATCTTTGACTGTTGAGGAAAATCATGGAGAAATAGACCTCATCTCTAGAGTTACTTGGATTCAAATTTGAGGTCAAGGCTGGATCTTAGGGAGGATCCAAAATTGATGGAGAAATATCCTCAACCTATCGCAACAATCTCTAAGGTGGTTAGGCCTCTCCAAGCTTATATAAGGAGGCCTTCTCATGGTGAAATATGGATGGAGAAATTGAGAGATACCAAACTTATGATCTCATGAGAAGTGATATTGAGGGGAAATTGAAGGCATCAAACTTATGATCTCATAAGGGAGATAATCAGTGAAGCATAGTCATTTTGTTTGTGGATCATTTGAGCAAGGGTTTGGACAAGGAGAGTTGGGAGAAACTGTTGAATCTTCATCAAAGGTATGTAAGTATATCTATTGAGTTCTCACTAATACATGTGTTTGGCCTATTTCTTTTAAGATTGTGTATTCCTACATAAACTTGTCTTCAATAGATAGATCTAGTTTCAAACTAATCATAGTAGGATAGGAAGCATTCTTTGTCTTTGATTGGATTGCAGGACCTGTTGAAGAGCTTGGAGATCAGAGCTCAACTTGGACTGGGCAAGGACAAACATTGTAAAAAGGTACATCCTCTTCCTTTCTTCTATAGATTAGATTAACTAGGTTTAAAAGAATGTCAGTGACCAAAGTTAGCACATTTCTATCTTGATCTTAGAGATTTAGGGTTCAAGAGGAAATCCACTTGTCCGTAGGGGGATTTTCCTGTAACACTCATATATGGACTGTACTTGTCATGTTTTTTATGGTGATATGTGGTACGCCATGTGATTCCTCACGGTTGAGGAGTTATGGCCTTGTGAAGTTGGAAGCCCCGAAGACTAATCATGAAACCCCCAAATCGTTACAAGTCAATTAATTAAAGGGTGAAGTGGTTGTAACAAGAAATTTCAAGAATCCCTAAAGTTAAGAAAAGAGGTTACCTAGAAAAAATATAAATGCACTTCAAGAAGTCTCTCATAAGCACATTTTTCATACACACAAGTTCATTGAATATCTATCTAAGTGATAAAGTGATTCTTATCTAAGGTAACCAAGGATATATGAAGTGTTTTTTTAGAGGTAATATGAAGTAAATAAGGGTGAAATTCCAAGGGAGGATGGATTCTTGCGAGGATGTGTTTTATGGTATGTCATTTACAGTTCATCATACCATTTTAACTATAACTTTGTTTCTATAATGATTCAGATAAATAAACTTGGAGGATATTAAGACGACATATCAAGGTACCTTTGGTAGAAATTTCCTCTTCTTGGTCTTTTTATTTTGAGCAATACACTATGTGGAAGATAGAGTTTTTGGCTAGTCCTGAAACTAGTCTCAAACGAATGTTCTGAGTAAAATAGTCATAACTTATTCATACAATATCCAAATTCAGTGAGACCAAATGCACGAGATAGAGTATAGTATATTTTATGTTGGGTGAAATTTTCAGATTTATATATCAAATATTTCGCATGGGACATGCTCTACAAGTTCAATCTCTAGAATAAGCAAGAATTCAACTAGGTTTGCCATTTTTGTTATAACTCCTTTTATGGGATGCTCCAAGAAGTGAAACTAGGAGGAATTGCAGCGATGATATTGAATAATATTGTGTACCATTTTCAGACCTTTTTTCATTAAAGGTACGAAGTTATTCTTGTTGAAATTTAGGGTTTGTGACTAATCCAAAAACTAGTCTCATGAGACTAAGGTAAAGTTTGATGAAGATGTTATTCTCTTATTGTCACTAGTGCATATTGTAAAAATTTTGATGTTCTATTTGTGACGTTATGGACAAAATTGGCCATACTATCGATAAATAGAGGAAATTTTAAATTTTGTTTTCCATATTTCTCGATAACATCGCAAGTGCGATGTCATACAAACAGATGTCGCTATTGCGACAAAGACATCATTATTGAGACTCCATTGGACTGTCGTTGCTCTTGCCACGTATGTAAAATAGTCATATCTCTTGCCACATTTGTAAAATAGTCATCTCTCTTGCCACATTTGTAAAATAGTCATCGCAGTTGCGACATTATGGAAACTAGGTTTCATGGTCACCTAGTATTTTACCAAGTCAACTTTGATTTGGTCAGCTATTGTCGGAATTGGAACATTATAAAATCTATAAATATGTTTCATTTTACGGATGTTGTGACAATTTTTCTATAATAAAGACACTTCAAAAAGGGTTTGTGGGTCTTCTTGGCGAACAAAAAACAAGTATTTTTTTCAGTATATGTCTATGGGGAAGAATGTTAAAAAACAATAGAGATGGGAAAAGAATTAAAGAGGGTGAAAAGGGTGACGGTAAATGTTATTTCCCTTGCAAAAATTGTTTTATTAGACATCTCGAAAGAGTTTTAATAGCAACAACTAAAAAAAATTGTAGAAAATATGGGCACATGGAGGGGGGATCAAATGAATATTGTCCCATGGTATATACATTCATTATTTGTTTTAATATTTATTGTATTCTCAAAATTTTATATTGTTTTATACATGCACTAATTTTTCATGATTGTTTGTAATTATAAAGTTAGATTTTACCCCTAACTTTATGCACAAAGCACCAAGTAGTAGTAGAAATGATGTTGTAGTACAATATGAAGAACTTGAAGCAGATAATGAAGATCAAGTTAATGATCCCATTGAAGTATATGACAATAATAACATAGTTCAAGATGATGGTACAAAACAAATGATTCAAGAACTATTTGGTCATCCATATGAGGATCATAGGGACAATAGTGATGGTATTTATGATGAACCTCTGATTGAAAAGGAAAATAAACAACTTTATAAAGGGTCAAGAGCAAATCTTCTCTCCACTACATTGTTGTTGGTGAACTTTAAAGTTACGAATCATTTGTCCAACACTTGTATGACACAGATCCTAAGGTATGTAATATGTTTCTTCACATCTACATAAAGGTTGAATTTCCCCATTTTTTTTAGTGTTAATTAATGTGTAAAATAAAAATGCAATATTTACAATTACTATTCTTTACATTAACTATTTATTTTTTATGTTTTATATTGTTAGGTGAATTTATGTTACCCTTGTCAAATATTATTAATTGACAATGCATCTTTTACATGTTTGGCATATTGTAGTTGAAACACCACAAGACTATGTGGTGTAATGGTCATAAATTTTTCATCAAACAGTTGGATGAAACCATAAATTTTTTTGATAGTGGGATAGATGCAGTATTCTAGGTCACTAATGTTTCCTCTAGGAGTGACAGATGTCCTCGAGAATCTTAAAATAGATACTATGGGTTTTTGAATGATATAATTGAGTGTGACTTTAATTCTTTCAAATTAGTTTTGTTTGATGTCAAATGGCATAGGTTGTGAATGCATGAACATGATGACAAAAGAAACATTATTCAACATGCCAACATATTTCCAATGGTTAAAATAACATTTTTTGAAAAAACAAATGACCGATGTGTTTTCCAAGTCAATGTGAACAAGTATTTTACTCAAAGGTTCTAGGTAAGAGGGATTGGTCATTTTTTGTTAGATATGATCCAAGAGGAAGGCCAGTAAAGTATATTGTAGATGAGGAAGATGATATTGAAGAATAAGATGATGTAGAGCTAGAGTAGGAAGAATATGGGCCGATAGATGAAGAAGATAGAGAAGATGAACCAGACATAGGAGACAATGCACCAGTTCTTGATGATGATATCGATGAAGATATGCTCGAACATGAAATTGATGATGATGATGATATCATCAATCCTTTCAACATTTTTTCTGAACTGGATGATGATACAAATATTGAGTTGGATGATCAAGAAGAATATACAGAAGAAGGATGATACAAATGTTGTGTTGGTCGATGAGGTATGTAACTAGATTGGGTACATAACTATATTGGGTATTGGGGAATTGAAAGCGATGTGAGGGGGGGGGAGGGGCCATATGATCTTCCACCTTCACGTGGTTGGACTTGTTTAGTAGAGAATAAATTATTCTCGAAACCAAGAGAAGTTCATTCATTCATATTTATACTCAAAGATCACTCACAGATCCAATCTATATATCATCTCATCTCATCCTCATTTCATTTTAATTTTCTGATCGGTCAAATTTTAAAGGAAACAACTATTAAAAGACATTGTACTATGGCTAGAGTACATGATGGGAAATAGTGACTTGTGAATGGGGCCAATGTTGAAATGTTTTCAAATTTTTTATGTATAACATCATACATTCTTGAGTCTTGAAACCCTCCCATACCGTCAAGGCATGTGTCTAGTCTAACCATGTCAAATTTCGATGCATATAGGCACATATTGAATAAATTTCAACATTGGCCCCATTCACTAGTGCTCACTATGCAGGGTTAGTGCATGACATTTGTGGTGGTTGAATTGGAAGTTCCATGCCATTTGAAGAGAGTTCCAACAAAGATTCTACAGATGGAAACAACAACAATTTGACAAATATGAGACGCCCCATTATGAACATTGTTGCAAACATGGACGATCTCAAAAATTATGTGGTCGAGAAATTAGATATCCTTGATTCTTGAAACCCTCCCATACTATCAAGGAATGTGTCTAGTCTAACCATGTCAAATTTCGACGCATACATGCACAATTTGAAGAAATTTCAATGTTGGCCCCATTCACTGCTCACTATGCGGGGTCAGTGGAAGAAATTTCACTATGTTCATTCACCTTTAAGGCAAGGCCCATTCACTATGCTCACTATGAGACATCCATTATATTGAACATTGATGCAAACATGGATGATCTCAAATATTATGCAGGGACATCAAACATCCTTGAGTATCGAAACCCTCCCATGTCTCCAAGGCAACTATCTAGTCTAACCATGTCAAATTTCAATGCATACGGGCACATATTGAAAACATTTCAATGTTGACCCCATTCACTGCTCATTGTGCGGGGTTGGTGGAAGAAATTTGTGATGGGTGTATTTGAAGTTCTCACCTGGGGCTTCTACTCTTTTAGCCTTATCACAATGGACCTACATGTCACTCTACCTATCTATCAAACTCTTTAGTTGACAAGTATGTTGTTATTTTTGACTTTTCAAATAATCCAAAGAACAAAAGAACAATGTGGGTGACCCAAAAAACAAAGTAGTGGTGTTCTAAAATCTATATAACTCATATACTATCGTAGGTAAACTATCACCAAAAACAACCATTTATATATCAATATCCTAAAGATGAGGTTGAACAATAACTTGTCATTATTGAATAATTGGTATAACACAACAATGTCAAAAAATACACACAACTCTTAACACAGACAACTTAGAAAAATATGTCATACTCATGATGGTACAAAATCATGAAATCATTCCAATGGAACCAATTTTGAATTATTGGACTCTAAAAATTCTTGACCTCACAACTATGCATATTCGATAGATAGATTTGGCAACAAGGCTTAAATATTGGTTATAAGACCATTAGAAAAAGAGAGATTATGTGTATATGTTAAAAACCTATACACACTCCAAGCTAAAATGGATACACTTGGACCAAAGATGGGCATTTTGCTTAATTTGAGGCTTAAAAAAATGGTCAATGTGACATTGCTAAAAAATTCTCTAATCATCCACGCTACAAGCTAAAGTAGTCCCTTAAGTCATTATATCAACCCAATTAATCTTTCTAATGACCTTCAGCCTCCAATATATCTTCCATATAACTTTGTAATAAATGTTTATTTAGGAGAAGGCCAAAATAAAGAGTTTTGCAAGAGGTTATTTAGGGGTTTCTAAGCATGAGCAAAGGGAAGCTTTGGAGAAGTATTTTTGTTGCAAAACAAGAAGTAACATCCTTGCAAGATATTCATATTGACAGAGGTCAAATCCTAGTGATTTCAATATGGTATCTTCCTAATAAAAGGTATTAAATCTAATTATATTTTTCAAGAAATTATAGTTTGTCTTATCTATAGATTCTC
>ML872573.1:8714-19537 GCA_009831015.1 Picea engelmannii
AGGCTCTTGGTGAGATGCCAAGAGCAAGAGGAGCTGAAGCATTCTTGTTGAGAGAACAAGAGGAGCTGAAGCATTCTTGTTGAGAGAACAAGAGGAGCTCAAGAATTCTTGTTGAGAGAACAAGAGAGAGCAAGAGAGAGGTTTAGCTGAGAAAAGAGACAGCATTTGCCGAAGGAGAGAACGCATCCCAAAGAAAAGAGAAGTATGGATTTCAGACAGAAAGGAAGAACAGGCCGTACTGTATGGATTTGTGGAGGTCATATAACATGTAATGTGCACAGAAATTGAGGAGCACAACAGTTGTAATTTCTGAGAGTATTAGCATGCATTCCAAGGCTTCCATACAACATTTGTTGGCACAGAAATTGAGGTAACTACTGTAATATATTTCTAAGTGTATTTCCATACAGTCCGTACAGTCTTAGAAGAGTTTTGGGACAAATTTCGTGACAGTCCGTACAGTATTAATTGTCGTACTGTTGTACGAATTTCTGGTTCAGAAATTGAGGAGCAAAGCTACAGGAATGTCCAGATAAGTTTGTGTAAATATCTGAAGATGAATATGCTGTAAAAGAATTTCTCAGAAGCTCATAAATAATACAAAGCCCTCTCTAACTGGTTTTCCCCTTGTGGGTTTTTCCAGGGTCGAAGTTAGACCGAAAATATTTGTGTCTAATATTTTCTGAGTTTTGCATATTGCTGATATTTAATTTCTGCGTTGAAAATTATGTTCATAATCCTCATGTTTCAGTTCTGAAATTTATTTTCTGTTCAGAAATTTATTTTCTGTTAAGTTTTTTAGATGCTGAAACATCGTTGTAGTATATGTTGAAACACAGTGCTGAGTATATGCTGAAACACCAGGCTGTAGCATATGCTGATGCTGAAACACCGTTGTGAGAAGATGCTGAAACACCGGGCTGTAGCATATGCTGATGCTGGAACACCACTGTGAGCAGATGCTGAAACACGGCTGTAGCATATGCTGAAACAGTGCTGAAACTGAGTTTGGCATTTAAATTTGGTAGAAAATTCAGTGAGACTGAAACTGGGTGGGATTTTGAAAAATTAACAGGAATTGCATAAAACACATGGAAGAACATTGTGTATCAGTTTCAGATATTTATTCATTATAGGTACAATGTTATGATTATTTCAAGTTATGGTTGTTGACTAATCCAAAACTAGTCATGGTTGAGACAAGCAGTTATTGAGTTGGCACATACATGAGGTGTATATTTGATGATGTTGGTACATATTGATGAGTAATTGTTGATGATTAGTTGACACATGATTGGTATATACTTGGTACATGGTTGGATGCACTTGTTTATGGTACATGTTGATTATAGGTTGTTTGGCATAGGTTGGTGCATGGTTGATGCTCTTGTTTATGGTACAGATTGATATTTGTTGAGGATTGTTGCCTCATCTCAGTTGGTGCTGAGAATGTAAGCTGAGTCTTGCATATAGATCTGGTTCTCTTGCAGAGTTGTACTCTATTCAGTTGTTGCTGAAAAACCCCCGGATTGAAGTCCATAATAAAAAGAAAAATTGTACATACATCTTGTGTTCCTTATGGAGATGATTTGTTGATGATATATTGCTGATATATGTTGTTGATATGTATTCACATCTAACTGATTATTAATGACAACAATGAGTAATGAGTAAATTTTGAATGCTAACTAATGATTTTTGTGTAAGAGGGAAGTTTTGGGAAAAAGATCCCCACACTCATTCACCCCCCCCTCTAAGTGTGGTAGGTGTGTCCAACAGTTTAGACTTCATAGGTCTTTGAGTTTCATGACATACAAGGGATCATATTGTATCATGCATGGGTACCTTTGTAGAGGATGTGTGCACCTTTGTTTTTAATGCATTGTTTCCAAGCCCATATTCTTTCCATTCTTTGTTTCTTTCATGTTTTAAGGAATGATTTGAAGGTCACTATCCTGACGTGGTTTAAAGATAATGACAATGTCACTCACAAATATCTTGTATAAATGAAAAGGATGGATCGTGATGAGACCCACTTTCTCTCAGTTGTGTAACTAAGAGCCACTACCCTGGCTTGGTGGCCAGATAATGGTAATTCCATACCACTAAATACCTATGATCATGATAGGTCATCTTGTGATGAGACCTCCAATCCTCCAGCTAACCCCTGAAGCATTCATTATCATTTATTCTTGTTAGTCCCCCTTTTCTTACAGAAAATCATAACATTGATTTCTGGGGGATCCACAGGTGAAGCATCAGAAAGGTATATATCTAGGATTTTATCTCTTTATCCAACAACAAATCCCTCTAGGTCTTCATCCCCTTCTTCCCATGAAATGAGGTACATGTCCTTCTTGAGTCACTAAAGTAAAAGGGACTAGAAGAGGATAATATGATGGGAGTGTAATGAGCAGAAAGTGGTAAGTATGGTCAGGAATGGTACAATAATCCATTAAGGGCCCCTAGTCACAAAACTTCCCCAAAGGTTAGCCACTTACTAGGAGACATATGATTCTCACCAAGGTGAAAAAATGTCAAAGGAATAATGTCCAAGCAGGCGTAGGCCGTAGAGCTAGGGGTATACATGGACACACCTGGGCCTTGAGATCAAAGGGCTTGGAAGGCCATCAATCTGGAGTGACATGGAATAGTGATGTCATCCAGGGTGACGTGGACCCATGTTTAACATGCCACATGTCACCTGGATTCATACATTTCACAGACCCTATGTGCCCATTAAGACATGACACATTTCACCCCCTTGTATGGGCCACGTGTCATCTCGGCCTTGCTGTGTGTCAATCGTGGAACCTGCTTACTTATTCCATTTGGTGGGTGGAGTACTCGGGGCCCACCTGTCCTTACCTCTGCATCTAGTATGTCCCCATGTGTGAGGGTGCATCTTTTGGGAGTCTAGGACTTTGGGAATCCGAAGTTTTGGGATGAAATGTCATTGGTAAGTTGAAAGGCCTGAAGGTTGGAGTCACGTGGAGATATTCCTGGCTCCATCAAAAGTTCAGGAATTCAAGACTCCAGAGGATAGGCATGTAGAAAGGAGAAGGAACGTTCAACGTTGAACGCCGAACTTTCCTCTAGCTCATGTGTTAAATAAATATTGTGTCCCACCATTGGATTGGACAGTGGATGAACCTTCCCTGTGGATGTAGGAACTTGGGGATGGTACAAAGGAGGTGGTGCCATGTGGGCACCACATGGCCCATGTATGATAATTCTTGAAGAAATTTTGGGAGGCCATAACTTGCGATCCAGATCTTGGTTTTTAGTCTAGTAGTAGTCGTTAGAGATCTAAGATTGAGTAGAAGAGAATGGATATCTTAGAGGGATGATTCAATATGACTAAATTAAGAGAAGTTTTGATTCCCCATCCCTAGAAAGGGTACTTAGGGGTTGGGTGTGTTACAATATCGATATTCTTGGACTTGTCATGGAACACTGGGATCTCTGTCAACTTCACACAAATCTGGTTGTCACACTAGATACAAGTCACGTCCAACTTGAGATAAAAAAATACTGCAAGCATATTTCAAATCCACATATCTTCGATGCTAGATGAACATGTTACTGTATACTTTTCTTTAGACGCACTGAGATCCACAATAGTCTTATTCCCGTTGAACCATGAGATCATAGTTGATCCCATACTGAAGCAACATCGAGATCGATATGTTCTCTTTTGGTCTGCAACACTACCGTCCCAATCTAAATCAGTAAATCCTTATAGGGTTATCTCATGATCTGAAGAATATCTGAGTCGATAATCAATTGTACCCTTTAGGTACCTCATCACATGTTTTTTTGAAATCAGGTGAACAACTCTTGGCTCAACCATATACTAACTCATTGTATTCACCGTAAAACATATATTTGGCTTCGTGTTCATTAAGTACATCAATGAACCAATCATCTGTTTGTACATGGTGATGTATCACTCAATAAATTCATATTTGTCACCATCATTGTAGGCATGGCCTTACAAACCATCATTCTGATTCTCTTCATAATATCTATAGCATATTTTCCTTGGTTAAGGAAAATATCACTCAGTCTCTGCCATACCTCTAGACCTTAGAAGTAATGCATCATACCCATTTCTTTCATCTCAAAATGTGTAGCAATATTCCTCTTACTTTCAGTGATGAGCTTCTCATTTTGTGTTAGAAACATCTCATCCACATACAATAATAATACCATTGGTCCACCATATACAACCTTGAAGTACAGGTTGGAATCTTCTTTACTCTTGGTAAATCCCAATCTCATCAGGAAGCTGTCAATTCTACCGTACCATGCTCTAGGTGCTTGTTTCAATCCATACAAGGATTTATTCAATCTGCACACACGTGTCTGACTGTCAGGTCTCTCGAAACCTTGTGGCTGCTCCACATACACTTCCTCTTCTATTACACCATTTAGAAAAGTTGTCATCATGTCCATATAGTGTACCTTCCACTTCATCACTATAGTTATCACAAGTATATCTCTAATCAAAGTGTATCTCTCCACATGAGAAAATTTCTCCTCATAATATATTCCTTCTTTTTGGAAGAAACCACGTGCCATGAATATTACCTTGTACTTATTGATACTTCCATATGTTGAATTCTTTGTCTTGTAAATCCACTTGGAACTTACCATTGTATTCTCTTTTGGTCTTGGAACCACATCCCAAACATCATTATTTAAAATGGAATGTTACTCTTCAATCATGTCATCCTTTCATTCTTTCTTCTATGCAACCTCTTCATAATTGGTAGGATCAACATCAATAATGTCACTTAACAATGCCACATAAATAGAGTATGGTCGTGGTATCTTTCTTTCTCTAAAGGATCCATCTGGAGAACCATACTTCTTTGCATCCTGAATAATTTCACAAGCCCAAGTTGGTATTATCTTCTTAGTATTCATCTCTCGGGATGAATTTGCAGGTATTTGTGGCTCTTCCATATCATGATATTCTTGTACAACATCATTTCATGTATCTGTATCTGTAACTCTGGGAACTTCAGGATCCTCATCATGAATATCTTATGAATTATTTTTTCTTTATCTACTAAAAGTTTCATACTCATTGAAGGTGACATCTTTGCTAGTCTCAATATGTCAGTGAACAGGGATGTAAACTCTATATTCCTTCAATGTCTCACTGTATCCAAAAAATATACCCTTCTTTCTTGAAGGGTCCAACTTTGATCTCTTGTACTTGGGGAAATGCACATACAATAGATAGCCAAATATCCTCATGTCACACACCCACGACGGGGTGTAAAAATTGCATTCTTCTTGAGCTAACAACACCCTCATTAAGGGGTCTCTATTAGAATTTGCTCTTCTAGATCTTTCCAACCACAATCTCCATGCTCTAAGATGATCTCAAAGAAGGAAGATATACTCTCCCAAGATCTTCGGGTTCTTTCAACCCCCTATACTTGCATATGACCACGGGATATGACCAGACGCCAAGACAATAGGTGCCAAGATGACCACCATGCATATCCTCTGGAGTGGAAAACCTCTGAAGTTCACAATCTAATGTCACGTGTCCTAGAGGATTTCGACGACCCTGATTTACTTTAGAAATTCGGTGTTCGGGAGTTTCAAATGTTCCTACACCTTTTTCCTCCAAAGTACTCTGTACCCGGAGTTACATATCGAGCACCACACGTCCCTTGTGATTGATGGTTATGATCTTCTTCGAGACTTTAGTGTTCAGGAGTTTTGAGCACTCCAAATATTTTCCTCTGAAGTACTCCATACCGGAAGGTCCAGATCAGGCACCATGTGTTTATCTAAATAAATTGCTTGGGCCCACTTCAATACTTCAGCATTTCGGAGTCCCAGATGCTCACACCACATTTTCTCCCAGAGTGATTTATCCTGAAGTCAATGATCTGTCAACGCGTGTCTCTTTCAAATCGATGGTCACAATTTACTTCAAGAGTTCTCAACTCTCATGACCCCACTTTCCTCTGAAGTGGCTATCTCCTGAAATGGGAGATCTGCTGACACCTATCCTTAGCTGATGAATGACTCATATGAACTCCAACTCTCCATATTTCGAGAGTTCTTATTCAACACATCCCCTTTTCTTTCGAAGTGACTTTCCTCCGAAGTGTAGGATCTGACGACACCTATCCCTTTGGGTTGGATGACTCATATTTTCTTCTACTCTTCGACCTTTGGGAGTGTCAACCTCTCCATACTCGCTTTCTCCCAAAGTGCTTACACCTAAAGTCAGCGATCTGTCGATGCGTGTCTCCCACAGATCGACGACTACAAATCACTTCGGCTCTTCGAGCTTTGGGAGTTTCAACCTCTCCACACTTGCTTTATCCTGGCATGCTTACACTCGAAGTCGACAATCCGTCGATGCATGTCTCCCACAAATCAATGACTACAAATCACTTCGACTCTTCGGGCTTCAGGAGTTTCAATCTCTCCACACTTTCTTTCTCCCTAAGTGCTTACACCCAAAGTCGACAATCTGTTGATGCGTGTCTCCCACAGATCGATAGATGCAAATCACTTCGACTCTTTGGGCTTCGAGAGTTTCAACCTCTCCAGACCGAGTTTCTCCCAGAGTGCTTACACTCGAAGTCGATGATCTGTTGACGCATATCCTTTCACTTAGATCGATGGTACAGACGGTCTCCGTGAATCTGTGGATTTCCAAAGGAACTCACGACGATCCACCTAACAAATTTTCTAGGTCTGATGGTCATGATCCGACCAATATCGATTTGTTCATCAATCGACAGGTCACAGTGATTGTGGGGCCCAAACATGCACACTCCTTATCATAGATCTCAACCTCTACAATATTAAAATTACTCACCCAACTCGGTCTAATCAGGGTCGCTGATCCTCCACCCTGACAATATCAATGACATTGGTGAACTACGAGCCGTGAACTAGCACGCCCGCTAATTTCACCTTTGTTCATAGTGATTGTGGGGCCCAATCTATGCAATCTGGTAAGTTCTCGCCCGACTCTGTCTAATCATGGTCGTTTATCTTCCATCCCCAATGAGATCAATGACATTGGTTGATTTTGGGCCATGAACTAGCATGTCTGCTAATTTAACCTTCGCGCTCTGTAATGATTCCCAACCATCGATCTAATCGAGCGACTGATGTTTGATTCACTAACTCCAATGGGTCTTTGAGTCGATATGATGACTGAGATAGTTTTTCCTCCCAATGAACGGTTCACATTCATCTCCTCTATCAGGTTCCTAAGTCATCTATGGTTCTCGTCACTAAGGTATTTCGGGTAATTTTGAATCTCATGAAATTTGACACATCACAGCTTCGAACTCCCGAAGTTTCAAAAGATTCATGAGATAACTCCTTTTAGCGTAGGGTTCCTAGACCCAGGTTGCATGGACCTTCAAATGATTCATGGGCTACAAACTCTACTCTTATCCCGGTTTTTGGTTGAGGAATCGAGTGTGAGTTCAAAGTATCTTTTACTAATGGTCTAAAGGGAATGCCTCCCTAACTCACAAAACTATAGGATCTAAAATAGATCAAGGTAAACTCGTGAGGTTACTGAAATGGTAGTAATGCCAAGAGGATTTCTCCAACTATGGAACTGTGAGGTAATTCCCTGGGGAAATCAGCTTCGAGGGATTAAGCTGGAGCATATGGAAAATCAAGCAGAAGCATAAGTTATCAAGGGAACAAATGCATACTCATAACTTAATCATTTCAATATAGAAACCATTTATAGACATATAAATACACGCATGCATCCATTATTTCCAATTCAAAGAATAAGGCATGAAAACACTTATCAGAACCATAAGGCGTGATGTGACTACTAAAAGGGGTGCTCATTTCCACCCAACCATAGGCTCATTCAATCCTAATGTCTTTACCACTGGCCACCCCCAAGCTCAGACCATGATGCTTTGAGATTCAATCTCTTTTTTCCAATGTAATGAAAGTTAGGGACGAAGGTTACTCTCCTTCTCCCAGTACAAGAATAGATAGGGATGAAGGTTACTCTCCTTCTCCTAGTACAGAAATAGGTAGGGATGAAGGTTACTCTTTTTATCCCAACTCAATATATATTTCCTGCAATCATAACTCACTCTCCTCTCTCAATCCTTCCTCAGACCCGAGAGCTTATGCTCTCATCTCTGCACTCTTCACAAATTTCCTCTTTGACCCCCACACTTTCCTTTCTTTCCTTTTCCAACAATATTATGTGTGGCTAGAATTCCCAGTCCATGGTCAGGTATGGAAACCTTACATATGGGTAGTCTTCCCCATCCCCTATTTAACTCTTGAGGAGGTCTTCCCACCAACCATCTTGACAATAATTCATTCCTGGGTCAAAGGGTTATTCTGATTCTGAGAAATTAAATCCAACAAAGTACTAGTTCGGTGGAGGTTAACGCAACCATTTATGGTCCCCTCCACTACCTTTTCCTAGCATTTGTGGTCTCTCTTAGCACATCCCCTTTCTAGCAGTCATGCAACACATATCCATTTTCTATTAAAATAACATAATTTACATTCATCGACCTTTTATATAAAGGTCCATCAAATCAAACATTCACACCTTTGAGTTTTCCATAGTTCCTTGGCCAATATAGTTATATTTACAAACTAGGGGAAACAAGGTGTTACAATTCCCTCCCCCTTAAAGAAACATCATCCTCAATGTTCTATCTGTCAACATGATATGTATATACAGGAGTAAACAAAATCAGATATGCCTGTCTCATGGGATCCTCCATTTCCCATGTAGCCTCATCCGGGCCAAAGTGTTTCCACTACACATTGACATGTGAAATGGTTCAGTTCTTGAGTGAGGTTTCCTTCCTTTCTAGTATGTATTGAGGTTCTGGCAGGAATTCTCCCTTTGGCTCCACCTGGATCACATACCAATCAATTATATGAATAGAATCATGTACATATTTCTTCAATAATGAAACATGGAAAACATTATGTGCCTTTTGTTGAACTATTGTAACTGCAAAGAGTATTCTATTTATTATTGATTTAATATTCATTAGATCATTCCCCTTTTGTTTATTGATCATGTCGAGCATTGTAATTGACCAAATCCCCTTTTTCGGATTGGTCAAACCCTAATTGTAATATTCAAATTAAGAAGTCGCCCCCCAGGCAAATTAAAGTGGTTCTAACCACCTAGAAAGACAAGTCCACCCTGCTAGTGAAGAGACACTTCCTTTCAACACTTTCCAGTTTGTATAAATAAAGGAATCCAACCACTCATTTGTTCACTCACTCAACTCACTCATCTAGTGCACAAATATTGAGGGAAACTGCAGTTACCATTTTCCGGAAGAAGGAAGAGAAAGAGGTGCATTGATTGGGTGAGGATATTCTCTAGTGTTTGGTTTATTGTCTTGGCATTGGATTGGCTATGGTACTTGGTTATTGAATCTATATTAAATAAGTTTTGATGGGTTTTCTTCCCATTGAGGGTTTCCCAGGATAAATGTTTGTGTACTCTTGTGATTGTGTTTCTCTCAGTGATCCTATCTATGCTATGGTTATCTAGTAAATTGAAACGAATCCTAATAATAGATTAAAACTTAACATGGTATCAGAGCTAACCTAAAGAGAACATCTTTTAGAGGAAAAAGAAAAATGTCACTATTGACGTACAAGAAAATTAGGGCTTTTTATTGAAGAGGAATTTCATCCCAAAGATCATATAGAAAAGTGCACCCTAGCCTAAGGAACTCATTGACACCTTTAGTGCACCTTTTCAGTGGATAGAACTCCCGGAAAGTGAAACTCTACTTTTCACCAGTACCAGGAAACCAGAAGTACCAGAAAACCAGAAGTACTAGAAAACCATAAGCTACAGTCTAGAATTTTGAAGGTCTAGTTTCAAGGGTCAGAAATTGGAATTTTCAAAAATTGTCTATACCAACATACTCGCCTCAGTCCAACGCATATTTTAGTGAGTTCAATTTTCATATCCAAGAAATTTGATTTTCCTATTATTTCTATATCTCGGAGGGCTAGGGTTTCTACTGCAAGAAAGAATGGCTAGTGGTATGAGGGTAGAAGACATGCTAGAAGGATCTGGAAACTTCAGATCTTGGAAGCATAGGTTGCATATGATTCTAGATGAGAATGATCTCCTAGAACATGTTAGAGTGGGTGTACCAGAACCAGAGGAAGAAGAGAAAAAGACCAAGCAGAAAAAGAATGAAAATAAAGAAAAGAGAATCGTGTCAGATTCAGTAAAGGATCACTTGATATCTCATATATCCAAACTACAGACAACAAGGAAAATGTATGAAGCACTCAACGGGTTATATGAGAGAAAAGACATTAGCCATAATCTTTCCTTAAGAAATTAGCTTCATAATATGAAGATGGAAAACTCAGAATCTGTCTCATCTTGTCTTATGAGAGTTTCTCAAATTATATATCAGCTTGCAGCTATTGGAGATGTCATTAGTAACAAAGAGCTTGTAACCACAACCCTAAATGGGTTTGCAACATGTTGGATTCCTTTTGTACAAGGAGTGTGTGCAAGAAGCAAGTTACCCAAGTTTGATAAGTTATGGGCAGATTGAACACACACACAGTATAGACTTGTAGGCCAATATAAGAGATTAATTGTTGACGAAGAGGAAGCTCTTACAGTTCAAAAGAAAAAAAAAGTTCCTTCAGGAAGAACAATAAAGAAGATAACTCCGTAAGAGTTCCAGATAAGAAGAAAGATATTTCAAAGATCAGATGCTACAACTGTCAAAAGTTGGGACACTTTTCTTATGACTGTCCTCAAGGAAAAGGGAAAAGAA
>ML872574.1:5036-19537 GCA_009831015.1 Picea engelmannii
ACCCAGAAAAGGTAAAGGCCATTATGGAGTGGCCAGTGCCGAAAAATGCCCATGAGGTGAGAAGCTTCATGGGGCTAGCAGGTTATTATCAGAGATTTGTGGAAGGATTCTCTAAAATAGTGAAACCCATCACCACTTTGCAGTGCAAGGGGGTCCGGTATGAATGGATAGAAGAATGTGATAGTGCATTCATTGAACTTAAGAAGTTACTAACTAGTGCGCTAATTCTACGAGTGTCGGATGTGGAAAATGAATTCACAGTCTGCACAGATGCCTCGAAGCAAGGGTTGGGGGCCGTGCTAATGTAGGATGGAGGAGTGATAGCTTATGCGTCAAGGAAGTTGAAGAAACACGAAGAGATATACGCGACTCATGATTTAGAGTTGGCAACTGTAATGCTAGCTCTGAAAATTTGGAGGCACTATCTTGTAGGGCGAAACTTTGAGCTCAAAACGGACCATCAAAGTTTAAAACATCTCTTCACTCAAAGAGATCTGGATGCTAGGAAAAGGTGATGGAGTGAGTTTATGAGTGAGTACAATTTTGGTATTTCGTACATCAAGGGGAAGGAAAATGTGGTCGCAAATGCCTTGAGCAGGAGACCACGTGTCTTCTCCTTGATACCCTTAAAAGTCAATTTGAGGGAACGTGTGTTGACGCAACTCCAAGGAGACAGTTGGTATTTAAAGGTTACTTCAAACCTCCAGAGTGGGAGGCAGTTAGATCCAAAGTATGAAGGATATAGTCTGGAAGTAGACAGACTATTGAGATATTGAGGAAGGATGTACATCCCTGAAAATGGGGATATTCGAAGCATCATACTGAAGGAAGCCCATAGAGCACTTTATTGTGTGCATCCGGGTGTGAAGAAGATGTACACAGACATGACGAAGCTCTTCTTCTGGCTAGGCATGAAGCACGATGTAGTCCATTTCGTCGCCAAATGACTAGAGTGTCAACAAGTGAAAGTCGACCACCATCACCCGACATGCCTCCTACAACCACATGATGTTCCTATGTCCAAGTGGGAAGTCATCTCTATGGATTTTGTTGTGGGGTTGCTGCTCACATCTCATAGACACAATGCCATTCTTGTGATAGTGGATAAGTTAACCAAGAGTGCTCATTTTATTCCAGTTAGAGACACTTACGATGTCACTGATGTGGCATGTGTGTTTGTAAATGAGGTTATCCGTTTGCACGAGATACCTAAGAAGATCATTTCAAATAGGGACTCCAGATCCACTTCTAGGTTTTGGACAAGTTTGCAGTCAGCATTGGGGACTCAGTTGAACTTACGCACAGCTTATCATCCTGAAAATGATGGGCAAACCGAGAGAGAAAATCAAGTCATGGAAGACATGCTTAGGATGTATGTCACGGATAATCAAACCCAGTGAGAGAAGTACCTACCTTTAGTAGAGTTTGCCTATAATAACAGTTTTCATAGCTCCATCATAATTCCACCCTATGAAGCTTTGTATGGAAGGCCATGCAGAACACTGTTGAGTTGGGATAGATTAGAAGACTGAGTAACCGTTGGGCCAGAATTGATTCAAGAGATGGAGGAACAGGTGATTCAGATTAGGCAGAGACTAAAGGAAGCATAGGATAGGCAAAAAAGTTATGCGGATGCACACAGGACCGACCGAAGTTATGAAGTGGGAGACCAGGTTTCATTCGTATCGGGCCTAATAAGAGTATCATATGGTTCGGGAAGGGGAAAAAGTTTTCACCTCAATTTATAGGACCATTCAGAATCCAAGAGAAAATTGGACCTGTTGCCTATCATCTCGTACTACCACCCCACTTGCATAAAACTCATAATGTTTTTCATGTATATGTTCTACGTCATTATGTTACTGATGAATCACATAAACTAAATTGGAAGGAATTGCAGGTATTAGATGTGGGAACCCTCACGGTAGAACCGTTACGCATATTGGACCGTAGAGTCCGATAGCTCAAGAACCGTCTGGTAGACCAAGTTAAGGTCCAATGGGACAAGTATAGTCCAAGATCTTCTACTTGGGAAGACGCCGAGACTATCCCTCACTTTTTTGACCACCTCGAGAATATGTTTCTCGAAGGTTGGGTGTATGTAACACCACCTTTTGACTTAGACAGCCAGGATTACTTGAGGCCTACTTATATTATTTTCTATTCACAGTGAAACTATTAAATGATACACTTAAACTTTTAAGACGTATGAACCTTTATGAATGTTATATGTATTTGAATAATGATGGATATGATGCGATATATTGTGAGAATGTAAATTTTATGAATGTTTAAATGTTATTGATGATGATGGATATAATGCGATCTACTATGTGAATGTAAATTTTATGAATGTTTAAGTGTTATTGATGATGATGATATGATGTGACATATTGTGTGAATGTGAATCCTATGAAGGTTTAAATGCTAGTAGAATGATGTTGGATATGATGCAATCTATTTGATAAATGATAATTTTATGAATGGGTGTCGAAATTGAATTATGGGACATTATGAGATCTATTTCTAACTTGAAAACTTTGATGTTAAGTTGTCAGTACAAGGATACCGAATTGAAATGATGATAGTATACAATTACATGATGATAATGCATAGAAATGTATGTGTTTGTGTTACATACTAATCTACAGGTTATGGGTTATGAAATAGCCAAGGGTTAATGGTGATGAAAGTGGATGTCATGACCACTAGCCGAGAAACATTATGGTATGAATCTTTGTATGTGAAATTATATTGGTTTGGATGCATTGCTATGATATGTGAACCAGTGTAGGATTTCAGGTGATGAGACTGCCCAAAACCGAATAAATGATGACAAAACTCCCAACAACATGGTGCCACTGTATATTCCATTGTAGGGTGTGGACCCTAGTTATGATTAGGAGGGGTGGAGGCATTTCCCACCGTGTATCCTCCGAAACCTGAATTCATGGGAGGACAATGTTAGCTCATGCTCCCCTAGACATGTGATGATGACTATTAGTTGACTGCTGGGGAAGCTTGGTCAAGATAGTGACACTTCCGCTTACGGGTTCTATTTGGAGTTAGGTCAATATAGTTGGCGCTCCAAGATAGTCCAACAAAGGAAGGGTAGGAATGAAGATGGAAGTAAGTTAGGGAGGAAGGATGAGTAGAAATAGTTGAGAAAGTATGGAGATTTGTCTTATGGTGGAATTTATTGTTTTTCCCTTCTAAAAGAAAAAAGAGAAAATGTGTATATATGAATATTCATAATTATGTAACTAAACCACAGTTGTCTAAATAAAACTATTGAACTAGATAATTGCAATTAAAGGATTTCACAAGCATTTGATTGGTTTATTGTCTTTTATAAAAGACTAGTCTTGTTGATTGGATTGGATAAATACATAAATTACTATAAGGGTGATAGTTATTGATTATTAGTACATGCACGAGACCTGTATGTACTAGATACACATGCATTTCTTGTACATGTACACTAGTATGCATGAGTTTTCTTGGCTTACTTACTAATAGTGTCGGTTAATTGTTATGAATGTGTGAACCATGTTTCTTTTCCTTTGTACCATGAGATACCTTAACTTCAGGACGAAGTTTCCTGAAGGGTGGGTGTATGTAACAACCTTGGTTAGATAGTTGCATAGGGTTTATCAAGTATAACTAATTAGATAATTAACTGTCCTAATATGTTTTAGTTAAACAATGTTTATTTCTTCATAATATTTATTAATTAATTAATTGTTTATATCTGTTGATTGATTAAATAATTAATCAATTGACTCATTAAAGGTTTGTGTAATGAATTAAAGAGGCTTAGTAATTTTAATTTATTTAATTAAAGACTTTACGTATGCAGGGGGGACTGAAGTATTAAATGAAGGATAAGGTAATAAAGGCATGGGATAAGGTAATAATGGGAAGGATAAGGTAATTAATGGAGGATAGGGAGTCAGTGGATGGGGGGAGATATGACGGGAGGAGTCCGACGGGAGAGGGGGATTATTTGGGGGTAGGAAGCATTTTGGAGGGGAGGACTGTATATCTGGTTTCCATATTTTTTCTGGTGTTGGGAGTAGGGTTCTGGAGTTTTGGTGAACCATTGCAAGGGGCACTGGGTTGCTAGGAGTTTTGGGCACGGGGGCCAGGATTCCTTACGACATCCTGGAGCTAGGGAGCTGGACAGGCTACTTCTAGATGGCTGGGTGGTTAGTCGGTTTGGGCAGGGTTTGGTCAAGCAATAGGCTAGGCAAGGCAGCAGGGAGGAAAACTAGACAAGCGAGAGTTTAGCATCAGACGACGGTGTTTTAATTTATGTATTTGTTTTATGTATTTAAGGAATATGTAGTGTTATGTGGTTGTTCGTAAGCCTATTATGATCTGTTCATAAATTTTATTTAAGTTGAATGGTTATATGTTGGTTATGAAGTTATGAAAATGTTAAGATAGCATTTCTTTAAAATATTTTTTTGTTTTTTTTTGTTTTATAAGGCTCTGTTGAGTAGAACCTTACATAAGGGCTTTTCATCTCTCCTCGAAGGCTTCCCAAGTCTTTGACAAACATCGCAACTCTGACACTATTATTTAGCATCTTTATGTAGGGTAGGCCACCATAATCCTTTGCGCATAATCTTCTGAGTTGTTTCCTTTCCTGCGTAGTGTCCTCCTGCAACCTCTTCATGTGCCTCTGACAAAACCATATTTCTTTCATGCTCCAATACGCAACATCATGGAATATCGTCTACGCCTAACTTGTACAAATTTTCTGCTATCAGCTAGTAGTATGCTGCCTTTACTACTAGTTTTTCTTCTGTGCCACTATGAATTCTGATGGAGCTATTTTGTGCCCAAAAAATGAACTATGTCTACAAAATAATCATCCGCCATTTGAATTGCAAATAAGTGCACATATGGTACATTGTCATCCAAGTTCCCTGTATCTTTGCCTAACAATATGCATGATCAGTGATATGGTCCTGAGTTAAACTTTCCTAGTTTTAAAATCACCTCAAATTCATATTCCTGGAAAAATAGTAGTCATAGGCATATTCCCCCCCCCCAACACTGGCTTGTTAACTAGGTATCTTAGCGTAGAATGGTTTGTACACATTTTGAAATGAGATCCAAGTAAGTAATGTATGAACTTCTGCAAGGCATACACCATCACCAAACCTTCTTGTTTTGTTGTAGTATGGTTCTTCTATGTAGATGATAACTTCCTTCTAGTGAATGCAATCAAATGGTATATCTCTCCTTCACCTGGTTGAGTCAAAACTGCTCCTAATGCTATAGGCAAGGCATCCACATGAACATGAAATTCCTTGCTCTAGTCAAGAAAAACTAAAATCGATGCAGTGACCATCTTCTGTTTCAATGTATCTAGACTCTTTTGACATTCATCATTCCATTGATACTTAACTTCCTTCTTCAACAACTTCTCCATAAGGATTTTGATTTGTGAATATCCTTTGATGAAATTTCTATAATATCTTTGTATGACCCAGTGTGGATTTCAACTGTCGCACTAAAGTTGGTGGTGGAAAATAAACAATCAAAACTATCTTTGTAGGGTCCATTAACCATCCCTATTTACACACCACATGGCCCAACAAAATTCCAAAAGGTGCACAAAATATTCATTTCTTCAGATTCAATGAGATCTGGTATTGCCTACACTTATCCAACATTAAGCGCAAAAGTTCAATATGATCTTTTGATAAACTAAATATTGTCCAATCATATAAGTACACTTCTAAGAGCTTATGAATGAACTCTTTGAAAGTTGCAACAACTACTCTAGAAAATATTGTTGGTGCATTCTTTAAACCAAATGACATTATTGTGTACTCGTAACAATCCCATTATGTCAAAAAGGTCGTCTTATATCGGTCTTCTTGCACAATCTTGATCTGGTGGTATCCTAAGAATCCAATTGGAAAAGAGTAATCCTCTTGAACCCCTACATTCTCTAATACTTCATTTGTAAAATGTGTAGGAAAAGGGTTGTGTAAACATGCATCGTTCAACTTTCTCAGATCTACACATATCCTAATTCCTCTTGTTTTCTTGTCTTGAACTACCATTGGGCTGATCAACTTTGATTCTTCAATAGGTTCTATAATTCCATCCTCTAACATCATGTATATATCTGCTTTTACTTTCTTCTTATACTTCGGGTTTATTCTATAGGGTCTCTTCTTTACAGTTTTGGCATCTGGTTTCAGCGAAATCTTGATTTCTCCTAACTTTCCAATGATTCCTTTCATCTATGAGAGCGTTGTTGGAAACAAGTCCCGATACTCGTGTAGTAAGTCAATAATCTTCTCAATTGTATCATCGCTCCATTAGTCTCCTATGTGCACAAATTTAGGCTTATCTTATGTACCAATGTTAAATTTGTGTGTTCTTAGGGTCTTTGCATATATAGCTGACTCAAGCTCCAGTGCTTCTACTGCACATTCCCCTTCAATTTTTGGCATCTACAAATTCCTTGGGTCTTCATCCTCTTGTATTTCTTCAGCAACATTATAGTAGTGCAAGACTTCTTCAACTATCGCAGTGACTCTAGGCATTGATCCCAACAAGTCCTCTAATGAAAAAATATTATTCTTGATAAGATGCAAGGCTGATTCCATTAAAGGATTGTTAATTTCAAATTTGAACATTACCTTGTAGTTCCTGGTTAATTCTTCCCAATCTTATGTCCCTTTGTGCACTTCTAGTTCTATGTACCAATTCTTTGGAGTAGTGTCTAGAGTATGCATAAATAAATGCATCCATTCTTGTTGAGGTATTGATCTCCACTGCGCACTACACTTCATAACATGATATTTTGGACAACTAAATCCACCATACTTTGGCATGATGCTTTCATTCTATGTCTCGAAAATGACTTGTAATAACCTTTTGCATTGTTTCCAATTTCTTATTCCATGTTTCTGTGTATCCCACTATCTCGCAGGGGTTTTTTCAGTGAGACATCTAAGGCCAAGAGTCTTTTCTGATCTAGAATCTGCATTTCAAACTCATTGATAAATGATTCTATAGTTTTTAGTCCATTATACCTTGAAGGTGCAACTATTTCGGTTCCAATCCATCTCAATGCACGAGTAATTCGAGCACACTTTCTTGTCGATACTTCATGCTTTCTTTGTTGCCAATTTTACAGAGCTTCTTCTGAGTCTTACGTGCATGAGCTGATACTCATCCAACTAAGTACACCTTCAATTGTAAGATTTACATAATCATCCATCCATGTAGCCATATTATACAAATTATCAAGTTATTTTCTCTTTGTTGGTTCTACATACCTTCTTCCTTTAATGGGGTGTAATGGTGCGATAACCTTCGATTCTTCCACTTCAAATACTATCTTTCTTTTCTTTAGGTCAATGAGTATAATTATCAAATTCCCAATGAAGTCCCAATAGTGATGGATACGACGCACTGCCATCTACTACCTCAATCACTTCGAAGTCTGTGACACTGCGCACTCCATCAATATTGACGCTTACCCCCGCCAGCCTTCCAACTGGAACGATCTTATGTTGGTTCGCTAATCTCAATTGGATAGGTGACCAAATTAGTTTCATATGGCCCATCATCTCCCAATTCTATCTCAGGATAACTTTTACATCGGACCCTAGATCCAGAATTATATTGTCCATTTCATAAGCTACTATATGTGCATTGAGTTGGAACTCCCTATTCATTTGCTTCTTACTATGCACCTGGTTAATTGATCTTAGTGCAATAGGTTTCTCTTTATCTTGGGCACAATGGTCAATCATTCTGTGTAGACTACTCAAAGCATATTCATCTTTCATTAATTCTAAACAAATTGTTAATAAACTTTGCAAAGTGATTGCCTTTTCAACTTTCTTTTTTGAATGGTCATATATTGGAGGCATATCAAACATTGGTGGTCTATCATACAAGGGTGGCACAATCAAAGTCGATGCTATCTAGTTTGCTTCCATCAATTATTTTCTTGCTTGTTGGTAGGTATCTTTCTCTCTCCTTGGATCAAACAATGGTAATGGCTTCGTTGCTTTCCTTACCCACTGGTGAATTCTATTCCCTTGATCTATTGCATCCGCTCTGGTTCTTGTTCCTCCATGCGTAATTGTTGATATCTTAGGTATTTCATCACGTGCCTTTGCTACTATCATATGTATGTTTGCATTCCTCTTTTCTTTCCATTTTTCTATTAATTGTGGACAATCCTTCGTCACATGGTCTAGTGCTCTACAATACCTACATGGTGTGCAAGGATTCAAACACTCTCTATACAAGTTTCTATGTTGATTGCAATTATTCTCACTGTCTAACGCATGACAATCATTCTCATCGGGTCCAACGCATGACAATCATTATCATCGTGTCCAACGGACTTACAAAAATTACAAAACAAATTCCATGCAATGCTCTGGTTATTCTACAACAATGGGTAATTATTATTGGTATTATGGTAGCTGCGGGAGGTATTAACCTCCATGTGTAACCTCTAACTATATTAGAATATTTCAGAAGTAAGAGAAACCCTAAACAAATGTGTAAAAACCCTAGAAGACAAGTCGGCTCAATAAAATAATTAATATTAAAGTATTATCTTATAAAATGACAAGTTGGCCCAGACAAGTGACAAGAACCACTATAAATAAGAGATGATCCAGCTCATTTGTATACAATCACCTCACTCACTCTCTCAAGGATAGTGCAAGTTTGGAGATGCGGTTGCAATATATGAAGGTAGATACTCTGGGGTGTTTCTTGGTGTCTCTCTCCAGTGCCATCTAGTCTAAGATGTGTGCCCTACCTTCTAGTATCTCTTGGTGGTATTCTTGGTGACACTCTTGGTGGTATTATGATATTCTTGGTGGTATTCTTGGTAAGTGAAATTGCAACTGCTGTAACTGAGTATTGTTCTTGTTATGTGTATTTGGGACTTTTTGTCTAGTGAGCCATCTTTGGAGAAAGATGCATTCTCTTGGTTATCTATTGGTTCTAGTACTGCTTCTGGAATCATTCTATCTAGCAAAGGTTATGGTGCTCAAGGGTGGTTGTGTGCCTATGGTTGGGTGATAATATTTCTGATATTTTCTATGATAAAACAAGCACATAGAATATTTTAATAGGTTATGGGCCCACACCACCTTCAAGAAAGTCTAACTGCTGGAAGGTAGAGTGGCAATCCTTTGTTAAGCTCGTTGTGGCACCAATTGCAACTACAACAAACACTGATCCAACTCTTTGGGCACCTTAAATGAAGTGTTGGACCTAAATTCTTGGACATTCTAGTGTGCCTTATCCTAGCACACCTCTTGGTACCCTCAGCCAACAAAAATGTCAAGTTTGAGTTTTTGGTCAAAGTCAAAGTCAAAGGTTGACTTTTGGTCAAAATTGATTTGTGTAGTCAAAGTTGAAATTTTAAAGTTTCTAGCTTGTTCTGATCATTGAACCTTCTTGATTTAGTTTCTAACCTCTCCTTGTCAAGATGGTGTCTAGTTTCATATAAGAAGACAAGCTGAACGATGCTGCAAATTTCAAAGGTATGCACTTATATATGCTTTTCAAGTTATATCATCTAGCAAATCATGAGTGTGTTTGTAGGGGATGCAAAAGAGAACTTTTCCAAGCAGTGATCTTGGATTCAGTACATTCATAGGAACAAGTGCACCCTTCCTAGCAGTTGAGGCTCTAGGTTCCAGGTTTGATTGATCAAATTGTTAAGTTTCAATTTGCACATATCAAGTTTGATAGTTTCTACAGTACAAGTAAACACTATAGTTGAAAGGTTCTATTACTTCTAGTTATAATTGGTTGCATATTGATATATATTCTTATTTCACTTGTTTTCAAAATGAACTAACATCTTCCCTAGGAGATATTTATTGTTTTTCTCTCGGGTAGGTCACCTTGGTAATTCTATAATGACTACCATCCTTATTACCAAAGATACGTTCTTATGAAAATACTATTGGAAATAATTTTTCTCTTGTTGTTATTGTTCCACGAATATCACATGCGATAGATCTAAGAAGGAGCCACAATGACATTTGCAAACATGGAGCAAATGACTCCATCAAGTGGTGAGGCAGGTGATCTCACCAAGTACCAATTCTAAAGGAAGCATGTAAAGCAAAGGATTTTTTGGATATTGTTCATTTAGATGTGTGTGGACCAATGTCAACCTCCTCACTAAGTGGAAGATAAATATATTGAGGTTTGATAATGAAGGAGAGTACACGTCCAAGGACCTCGTTTCCTTTTTTAAAGCAACCAGGATTAGGAGGGAGCTAATTTTCCCATACAATCCTCAGCAGAAAGAAATAACTGATCCATTGAAGAACCTATCAAGGCAATGATGAATGATCAAAATATATCCATGTTTTTATGGGTAGAAGTAACTATGACAACCGTATATGTTCAGAATATAAGTCCTCATCATATATTGAAGAACATGACTCCATAAGAAGCTTTCTCCGGAAAGAAGCCAAGTGTTGAACACTTGAGGATATTTGGATGTCTTGTCTATATTCATGTTCCCAAGGACAAAAGGAATAAGTTGGAACCCTCAGGAAAGAAGGAAATATTCATTGGAAATAGTGAGTTATCAAAATCTTACAAAATCTGTCTTAGGTCAATAGAAGGTTGAAATCGGCAGGGACGTGACTTTTGATGAAAAGTTTGCCTTTAGGAAATCCATAGAAGATTCCATGGATTCCAACGATGAAGAAGAACATGAAGGTACCAAGGAATAAACTACACATGTTATACATAACATCTCAATGCATAACCTTCCACCTTTGAAGAAGTAGCCAAGAAGAAATAATGGAAGGAAGCTATCATGGAAACAATATCAATCCATCATGATGTATGAAAAATTGTGCCTAGACATGAAGGAAAGTTTGTAAAGTATCGATGAATACAAGGAAAGATTCATGGCTAGAAGGTTCTCCTAGGAGGAGGGAGAAGACTATGATGAGAAGTTTGCTCTAGCTGCCAGATACACCTCTATTAGAGACATCATATCTCTTGCAACATCCATGAGTTGGAGTTTACATCAGATGGGTGTAAAGACTATTTTTCTCAATGGAGTAATTGAGGAAGAAGTATACATAGAGAAACTTCAAAGTTTTTGAGGTACACCTGAGAGAAACTCATGTATGCGTATTAAAGAAGGCTTTGTATGGACTCAAGAAAGCTCCAAGAGATTTGTATGCACAAATTGACAATTATTTGATGAGACTTGGATTTTCCAAGAGCTATGTTGATCCAAACCTTTATTACAAGGTTGTGAATGATGCACATGTGATCCTACTACTATATGTTGATGATTTGTTTCTGACAGGTGCATATCCTCTCATCATTTAGTGTAAGAAGGAGCTAGCCTCTGAATTCAATATGAAGGATCTTGGTCTCATGTATTATTAGTTGGGACTAGAAGTATGGCAGAAGCGTGGTGAAATCTTCCTAGGGAAAGGGAAGTATGTTGTAAAGATCCTTCAGAAGTTTGGGATGATGGATTGAAAATCCTTTGAAACTCCCATGGTGACAGATCTGAGGAAGATGAGAGACTATGATTCTAATTCAATGGACCCATCCTTATACTGACAACTGATTGGCTCATTGAGGTATTTGGTTAATACCCGGTCATACATTTTCTTTGTTGTGAACACGTTGAGCCAATTCTAGGTGGAACCTAGACATGAGCATTGGATAGCTACAAATCATATTTTAATATACCTTCATAGGATGATAAACTATGGTTTGAGATATGTCTCAAACAATTATGTATAACTGCATGGATTTACTGATTCAGATTGGGTAGGGAGTGCAGATGAAAAAAAACTACTTATGGTATATGTTTCATCTTGGGATCTGCTATGATATCATGGGCTAGCAGGAAACAAAAATATGTTGCACTAAGCACTTCAGAAGCAGAGTATATTGCAGCTTGTGATGCTTGTACGAAAGCAATATGGATCTGTAAGTTGGTTTCCAGACTATTTGATTAGGTGTTGGATTCGACTATGCTATATTGTGATAATCAGAGTTGTGTGAAGCTTTCAAAGAACTCCATGTTCCATGACATATCGAATCACATTGAGATCAAGTACTATTTTCTTTGTAATAAAGTCCAGAAGGAAGAAGTGATTCTCCAATACATCTCCACCGATGAGCAGACAACTGATATTTTGATGAAGCCCTTGTCCAAGATAAAGTTTGCATACTTGAGGGACAAGTTAGGACTCGTGGAGATTACTCCCTTGGTTGAAAGAGAGGATATGACTTCCTCGGTTGGGAGGGAGTGATGATATATGACATCATGGATATTTAGTGTGTTGGTGGATATACATTCTCCTCAGGGAGAATGGTTTAGGTTGACATATTGTTGGTCTGTATCATGCTAGTGCAACTTAGATATGATGCTTCAACATCATGCTATTACAACTTAGATATGATACAGATGTCTTGAGACGCACCGTGCTAGTACAACTTAGATATGATGCATTGGAATCATTCTAGTACAAATTAGAGACGATGCTTATGTCTAAGTTGCATCATGCTAGATATGATCATGATAGTACAACTTAGTTATGATGCAGAGCATCAGGCTAGTATAGCCTAGATATGATCATGATAGTACAACTTAGATATGATGCAGATCATCATGCTAGTATAGCTTAGATATGATCATACAACTTAGAGATGATGCATATGACTCACATCATGCTAGATATGAACATGCTAGTATAACTTAGATATGATGTAGAGCATCATGCTAGTACAACTTAGATATGATCATACAACTTAGAGATGATGCATAGGCATTGATCTACATCATTCCAGTACAACTTAGATATGATGCATTCACATCATGCTAGTATGACCTAGAGATGATTTATATGGTACTCCACATCATGCCAGTAGAACTTAGATATGATGCATTCACATCATGGTAGTACGACTTAGAGATGACACAATGGAGAGATTCAACAAATGTTGGGACAACTATTCTTCTAGGACGTATGTCTGGATTAGAAGAATGGTCCTTGTATCACTTTGTTGAGTGAGTGACTTATGCCAGACAATTTGTTGAGTGTGTTGAGTCCATCACATGACTTATTCAACATCATGCCCAATTACTCAGATGGAGTATGGTCTCGAGAGATGATGCAGTTGATGATACGATTTGATGCCAAGAGACTGTTGTACTACATGGTGATAGATTGTGTAGCTATTATTTGATTTCAGTGGAGATTGTATGTCTCTGGACAATAGCTATGCACTACTGTGGTGGATGTGTTCCACTGGTAGTGACTGTGTGTCACTAGATAGTAATTGTGCGCTACTAGGAGTGGTTGTGTACCACTGGATAATATTTGTGTACTACTATGGATTGACACTCTTGTGATCTATTGGATGGCATAGTAGTAACTATGTACTACTACTGGATTTCCATGGAGACTACCAGTAGTGTGCACTGTGGAAGGTGTTTCTTAGGCTGGTGTGCCAACCAATGGTATTGGAGGTGATTGCCAGCTAGATGGATAGTGATGATGGTGCTCGTGACTTTATATGTGTGATCATGAGATATCCCATGTGTCTATAATGATGTTACATGTAGAATGGTATTAAAGACTACATGAGCCTTTTCCATACCATGTGAAATGGATGGATGTGTTTGAGATCATTACAGTTAATACCTTCCTATCTAGGAGGGAGTGTTCGTATTATGGTAGCTACGGGAGGTATTAACCTCCATGTGTAACCTTTGACTAGATTAGAATATTCTGGAAGTAAGAGAAACCCTAAAAATATGTGTAAAAACCCTAGAAGACAATTCAGCTCAGTAAAAGAATTAATATTAAAGTATTAGCTTCTAAAAGGACAAGACGACCCAAACAAGTGACAAGAACCACTCTAAATAAGAGATGATCCAGCTCATTTGTACACACTCACCTCACTCACTCTATCAAGGATAGCACAAGTTTGGAGCTGCATCTGCAATATGGGAAGGTGGATACTCTGGTTTGTTTCTTGGTCTCTCTCTCTCTAGTGCCATCTAGTTTAAGATGTGCACCCCACCTTCTAGTATCTCTTGGTGGTATTCTTGGTGGCACTCTTGGTGGTATTCTTGGTAAGTGCAACTGCAACTACTGCAACTACAAATTTTGCAGCTAAGTATTGTTCTTGTTCTATGGCTTTGGGACTTTCTGCCTGGTGAGCCATCTTTGGAGAAAGATGCGCTCTCTTAGTTATCTGTTGGTTCCAATACTATTTCCGGAATCATTCTATATAGAAAAGGTTATGGTGCTCGAGGGTGGTTGTGTGCCTATGGCTGGGTGACAATATTGTTGATATTTTCTATGGTAAAATGAGCACATCGAATATTTTAACAATCATGAGGGTGGTGACCCATCGTCTTACAAATTCCACACCATAACCCTAATTTGGGGCTCCTATATTCAAGTATTGCTTGAATGTTGGACACT
>ML872577.1:6603-19536 GCA_009831015.1 Picea engelmannii
ATCCACAGAGATATCATAATACAAACTTGCAGTCCTTTGTCGCATTTATTATTTGTATGATCATTTATATGTTGTAAACCTTTGATCCTACACACACATTAGCAGCGTTTCCTAGACTAGCCAAGTCAGGAACATTACAGTGAGTTTGGTTGGGGCTAGCCAGTCACGGATGACTTGGATCTTGGTTGGATCCACATGTACGCCATCCTGATCAATGATGTAGCCTAGGTAATGGACCTTGTCCATCCTGAAGGAGAATTTTTCCAAGTTCATGTATAGCTTGTGTTGTCGCAGGGTGCTCGGAACCTGCTAAATATGCTACAAGTGTTTGGCCCAAGTTTTCCTGTAAATGAGATTGTCATCTAGATAAACCACTACAAAAGTATTGGTGAATGGTCACAGGATATCATCCATCATCCTCATGAAATTGGTTGGAGCATTTGTCAAACCAAAGGGCATGACCAACCATTCAAAAAGGCCTTCCTTTGACTTGAAGGTGGTCTTCCATACTTCTGTCTATTCTATCGGGACCTGGTGGTAGTTGGACTTCAGATCAATCTTACTGAAGTATTTGGCCCCAGTGAGTTGATCAAGGAGGTCATCCATTCGTGGAATCGGGTACCGATTTCTAACTGTGATTTTATTCAGAGCACGTTAATCAATGCAGAGTTGTCGAGTTCCATCTTTCTTCTTTACTAGCACAATTGGGCTCCCACAAGGTGATGAGTTGGGACGGATGTGCTCCTTGTGGATAATTTATTGGATCTATCACTTGATCTCCTCATTCTCTAACAGAGAACCACGATAGATTGGCCCATTGCGCAAAGGTGCGTCGGGGGTCAGATCGATGGGGTGCTTGACCTAGCATTGCAGAGGTACCCCGGTAGGTGAGGAGAACATATTCGAGTATTGTTCCACGACCTTATCTACTTGCTTCTGTTGTGTGGAGAGGTCGTTGTAGAGACCCTGGATGTGGTTGTGATCTTTCGCTCATTCTGAGAGTGAATCACCAAGAAGACAAACTTCCTCGTCTAAGAGATGACCTTCCTACATTGCTTAGTAGAGATCAAGGAAATAGCACTAGGTGGGACTGCCTCGGGTATCCTGTACAATTTCATGTTCAAAGTAATAATAACACTACGAGGCCTAGACTCATATACAACATGACGTTTCCATAAATAAGGTTGGCCCAAAATAATATCACAAACTTCAAGAGGAGCAACATCACACAATACCTAGTCTTTGAAGATCTTGATGTCATACGACAGTCGGCACTATTGGCTGACACGGAGATCGCTTCCTTGGTGGAGCCATCCAATGGTGTAGGGTTGTGGGTGCGGCATTGTCAGCAGGGGCATCTGCTTGATGACCTATGCTGAGATGAGGTTCTTCTGGCTACCGTTATTAACGATGAAGTGTAGAGGGGTGCCTTTTACCCACATCTGTGAATGGAAGAGGTGCTCTCATTCTTCTGGCTCATCTGGTTCACCAGGTGGAACTTGGTGGTAGCAACAGTGGCACTGGGTTCTGCGTCAATGATTTTTCTTCCCCTTTCTGGTTTTGAATCAGATTCAGAACGCGCATTTGATTCAGAGGCTTTCACTTCGGCCACCAGCAACTGGTTTGAGCGACAGTCAGCAGTGTTATACTAAGGGCTCTTATGGAAGTCGACCACTTCTCGGTGTCTTTTATTGTCTTTCTGATGTCCTTCTTTGCTTACGGCTTGGAATAGTTGTCCTGATACTGTCCATATTTGTTCTATCCTTTGTTCTATGGGTTGGGGCCGCCCTTTCCTAGCTTTTGTTGTGCGAGGTTCGCAGGCCCAAATTGCTGCATCTTTTGTTTGAGCTTCTGTTCAATTTTGACGGCATATCAGTAGGTCATGCCCAAGGATGAGATGTCCGGAAATTTCATTTCGTCTGGATGTATCTATGTAGAGCACCAAGATACTTGAGCACCATATGTCACTCTGAATCTTTGATACCCAACTTGGTGCGTAAGGTATAGAAGATATTTGTGAAATCTGGCACTGCTTGGTCTCTTTCTTGCCACAGTGTGGTCCATTTGGTATACAAGTCGTCATAACTTCCGACAGGGTAGTATTGTTCCTTAATAACATCCCTGAAGGATTCCCAGGTGGTCGTGACTATAAATAATGAGGGTTCCTCTGTTTCCTTCTGCTCACAGAAAGTTTCCCACCAATCTTTGATATGGGGAACGACTTTGAGGAGCACAAAAGTAATATTTTCTCTATTCGAAAAGTTATGGATAGAAAAATACCCTTCTAGTATATTCAACCACTTGTTTACAACATTTGCATCTATATGACCTTCAAATATAGGAATATCGAAGTTTATTTGTACTTTGAAGGGGGCGGCACCTCCGCTCAAAGAAGATGTGTCGTCAATTGGTAGCCGCCGAAGGATTTGCTCGAAACTATCCATCATCTTGTTCCTCTGTTGCGTGAGGGCTTCCTCAAGCAACATTTTGAAAGGATCTCCTGTCCCATCATCTTTATTTTCTCTTTCCATGAGAGGTCGCTTGGGCGTGTGAAAGCTTTTGTCCTCAAGAGAAACAAGCTCGAGACCCAACTCTTTATACTCCAACCTCGTTGGGGACATGCATTAAGACGACAAGGAGCAGACTGCTCTGATACCACTGATCCAGATTTTATGAGCAGAATGAAATGACTACAGATTATTAATAGGTTCTTAACACAAAATAACAAAGATACAGTAAAATTAGTTTTCTATTCAATAAGGAAATAAGTTGAAACTGTAAAATGCAGCGGAAAACAAGCTTGTTGGAATGGTGGCGACTTATCACTGAGAAGAGATGTGACGACTGCGCTCATTCGCAAGAAGATGATTACAATGAGGCTCTGAAGGCCTTTTTACAATAAACAAGAATGTCAAAAACCCTAAACATCCAAAAACCTAACCCTGGGAGATGAAGCACCAAAAGTCAAGTGGACCCCGTTTGGGTAAGTCAGTACATCAACTTCCCGGGGTCGTAACTTTTGCATAAGATCTTCGTTTTAGGCGCATGATAGCCTGTTGGAAAGGTATCATCGAGGAGATTCATTTTGGGGGCAACATCTAAGGAAATCAATTATTTCTCCCCGTTTTCCCAAAAAACGTCATTTAGGGCCTCAAAACAACTCCAGAAGTTTTAGGACCCGAAAAACTGCTAAAAATAGTAAATTACCAAAATTGTCAGAAAATTGTTTTGAGCCAGTTGGAAAAGGTGGGTGGCCATCGATATCCACCTAGATCAGCCTCAAACTGGGTTTTTGGCTAGAAAGGATAACTCTCTAATATATTCAACTACTGATTGTCTAGGGTCACTTCAACAACAACTATATTATGCAAACTTCAATGCCATATTTTAGTGATTGCGGGGTCTGTAAAATTATGTTGGAGGAATTGTGCAAACTAGAGAGAACAACCCTATTATAAATATTCATACTAGGGTTGTTGATGTTTTGAGTAGCTTTGAAATATATTTTCATTGTATTTGATCAAGTCAAAACCCTAAAAGAATAATGATAAATCATATTTGTAAAGTCGGCCCCATTGATCCATTACAAAAGGCAAATGCAAATTAGAAAGTGACAATTGTACAAGTCGGACTTGACTAAGTTAAAAGAGGATGGTTTATCCACTATATATATGAGGCTAGGTGCCTCACTTACAACACACAACACACGCTCTCTCAAGGACAAGTTCGCTAGCCTTAGAAGGAGACACAACAACAGAAGAAGGGTGTGTTCGTGGAGACTTTTGGATATCTCTTGAAGGTTCTACTTGAGATAAGTGGTGTGCTACCATACTATAGCTAGGGTTTATGGTTTATCTTCTATATATCATATATTCTAAGATATCTCTCTTGAAGGGATATTTGTATTGACATTGTACTTGGTTGACGAATCTATATTGAAGAAGTTTTGCTGGGTTTTCTTCCCCAGGAGGGTTTCCCGGGATAAATATTGTGTATACTATGAATGTCTTTCTTTTAGTGATTCTCATGCATGCAGTTATTGTTCTAATAACTAAAATTTAAAGAACTCTAAATACACTTAATTGCTTAAGAGAAATCTCAACATGGTATCAGTGTTTCCCTGAAAGAGGTCATTTTCACAGTCTAGAGGAACTTGTTGGGCAAGATAAGACCATAGAAAGACTCGCCTAAGCCTAGCACACCTTTTCCCTGAATCAATTTTGTAGTTTTGACAAGTTCTTAAAATTAGGGTTTCCTCATGAAACCCTAGGTAATGACGTCACCCACTTTATGAAGGACGTTGGTCAAGATAAATTCACTAAGGAGGGCGCTTATTTCCCCTAGATCAGATCTCCAAAATTCAAAAATTCAAAAATTAGGGTTTCCTCATGAAACCCTAGGTTAAGGTGTCTGAGATTCTAAAGGATGAAGTTGGAGCAGATCTTTGAAGAAAGGAGGTTGCCTTGGCATAGCGCACTCACTGGTAAGATCAAAACTCATTTTTGCAAAAAATTAATCTTTGTCATATTTTCCAAATCCCCGGGAAAAATGACTTCCAGCACTAAGCTTGATGAGAATCTTGAGGGTGTTGATAACTTTTGAGCATGGAAATATAGAGTGATGCTCATTCTAGAAGAGAATGATCTAGAAGGATTCATTGAAGAAGAAGTTCGAGAGCCAGAGGGAGATGAGGCCAGGGAAAAGCACAAGATGAACCTAGTTAAAGCAAAGATGATTATTAAATATTCTATCAAGGATCACTTTATCCCTCATGTCTCATCATTGAAGACTCCAAAGAAGATGTTTGATGCTCTATCCTGATTATATGAAGGCAAGAGTATCAACTGAAATATGACATTGAGGACACAACTCAAGAATCTGAAAATGCAGAATTCATAAACCATTCAATCCTACTTCACGGGGGTATCTCAAATCAAAGAATAGCTTGAAGCCATTGGAGATATAGTTGAAGAAGCTAAGCTAGTAATGACTATATTGAATGGTCTCCCAAAGTCTTGGGAATCATTTATTCAGGGAATATGTTCTAGAAGAAAGCTAACAAATTTTAGCAGGCTATGGGAAGATTGCATTCAAGAAGCTAGATTGGCAGCAAGAGAAGAAAAGTTGGGTGATGATGAAAATCAAGCACTAGCTGCACATACAAGAAAAGGAAAGAGCAGAAAAGAGGTTCATCCCCATAGGAAGTCTCAAAGGTCACAAAAGACTCAAAAGGATTAGTGAAGAATATGTTTTGATACCAGGTCTTACAGGATCAATCACTCATGGATGTGACACATTGCTTGTCGATAGTGGTGCTTCTAAGCACGTGACCGATTTCAAGGATTCTCTTTCAAATATGGTTTAGAAGGACTCACCTCATAAGGCGAAGTTGGGTGATGACTATAAATATCCCATTAAAGGGGTAAGAGAAGCCTCCTACAAGTTGGATTAGTGAAAGCCTATGAAGATGAAAGATGTTTTGTATGTACATGGTTTGAATCAGAATCTCCTTTCTATCTCAGCATTGGATGAGAAAGGAAGCCTACACAAATTAAAGCGACACTCAAATTGAACATTACTTCACAACACAGTAAATCCGAGTGAGCTATGGCATAGATGTCTTGCTCACATACATTACAAAGCATTATCGATCGTGAGCAAGATGGTGACAAGTTTGCCACAGATTCGGGTGGATCATGATGGTATATGCAAGGGATGCGCACAAGGCAAGAACGTGAAGATTTTATTTCCAAGCAGTGATAAAAAATCCAAAGAAGTCTTGAACATCATGCACTCAGACGTGTGTGGACCGATGACAACCACTTCACTTAGCAGGTATGTATATTATGTTTCATTTATTGAGGATTTATCACGTAAAACTTGGATTTATTTCTTGAAGGAAAAAATCAAAGTATTCAACAAGTTCAAGGAATTCAAAGCCCTTGTAGAAAATATTTCTGAAAAGAAGATAAATATTTTAAGGTCAAATAATGGGGTACAATTGACATCAGATGACTTCAAATCATTTTGCAGAGAAGTTTGGATTAAGAGGGATCTCTCTACTCCCTACAATCCTCAACAAAATGGTGTCGCAGAAAGAAAGAACCAAACAATAATGGAAGCAGTGAAGGCTATGTTTCATGATCAAGACTTATCGATGCATATGTGAGCAGAAGTAGCTAGGACTGAAGTACATGTGCAGAACATGAGTTCTCACCGTATACTTGGGAACAAGACACCAGAATAAATGTTTACAGGAGAAAAACCAGAGGTCAACAACCTAAGAATATTTGGTTGTCCAGTATATGTGCATGTTCTGAAGGATAAGAGATCGAAGTTGGATCCTTCAGGCAAGAAAGGTATATTTTTTGGATATAGTGAGACATCGAAGGCATATAGAGTCTACATCATGTTGATATTATGGTAGTTGCAGGAGGTATTAACCTCCACGTGTAACCTTTGACAAGACTAGAATATTCTGGGAAGCAAGAGAAACCTTAAAACATTGGATAATAACCCTAGAAGACAAGTTGGCTTAAGAGAACATTTAATATTGAGTTATTAGCCTCCAAAAAGAGAAGTTGGCCCAGTCAAGTGAGATAGAGCAGTATAAATAGAGGGTTCTAGAGCTCATTTTTCACTCTTACTCTTACAACTGCATAAGACTAGTGGTGCGCAAGTTTGGAGAGGGATTGCAGCTGCAGCTGCTGCAACTGGGATTTTAGCTTTTGGTTGGACTTTCTCTCAGCTATGGTTTGGACTTTCTGCTTGGTTTCTGGTTATTCTTTCTTGGTGTGCTACCCTTGGAGAAAGGTGTGCTAGCCTTGGTTGGCTATTGATATGCTACTGGAATTATTTTGTTTGTCAAAGTTAAGGTGCTCGGGGATGGCCTTTGTGCCTATGGTTGGGTGACAATATTGCTATATTGTCTATGGAAAAATGAGCACATCTCTTTAATTCTAACAGGTTATGGGCCCACACTATCTTCAGACAGTCTAACCTTAGAAGATAGATTGTGAAGTTATTTGTTAATATCATTGTGGCACTAGTTATAGATGCAACTAGTTTTTTTTTTATTACGCAGCTGCAACAAACCCTAACCCTTCTGTTCGAGCACTTATGATGAAATGTTTGACCTAATTCCTTGAAATCCTAGTGTGCCCTAGCCTAACGCACCTCTTGGTACTCTCAACTAGCAAAAGCGTTAGGTTTGAATGTTTTTTCAAAGTCAAAGTCAAAGTTTAACTGATCAAAGATGAAGGTTGACAAGTCAAAGTCAAAGGTTGACTTCTGGTCGAATTGATTTTGTGGTCAAAGTTGAAATTTTAGAGTTTCTATATTGTTCTAATCATTGAATCTTCTGATTGAGTTTCTAATCTCTTCTTTTCAAGATGGTATCTAGTTTCAGATTGGAAGACAAGTTGGACAATGCTACAAGGTTTCAAATATATGCACTTGTATATGTTATCTAAGTTATATCATCTAGCAAAACATGAGTGTGTTTGCAGGAAAAGTATGAGAGACCTTATCCAAGCTGTAATCTTGGATTCAATGCATTCAGAGGAACAAGTGCACCCTCCATAGCAGTTGAGGCTTTAGGTTCCGGGTTTGATTAAATTGTTAAGCTTCAAATTTGTGTATATCAATGGTGATAGTTGCTATGGTACAAATTGTGAAAGCAGTCTTTGAAAGATTTTATTATTGCTAGATGCAATGAATACTCAACTACATATGAATAATATTGATATAGACGCTTATTGTACTTGTTCGCAAGTTGAACTAACATCTCCTCTAGATATATATTTCATGTTTTCTCTTGTTATTCTTGTTTCGAGCATGTACCATTGTGAAATATGTTTGATGAACAATCCTTGCGGAAGATTTCATAGAACAAGTTTATAAGGATGACACAACTTCCATATGGGCAACAATTAGAACAAATAGAAACAAACTTAAAGAGACTCAGAGGAGTCAGACTCGAAGGAAATCTGGAATCAAACGGAAACCAGAACATGCTTGTGACACTTTGCAGAAAGCAAAGAGAGATGCAACAGACAGAAGCATGGACTCTCTCATATGGAGGGAGTTGATCACATAATTACAAAAGAAGAGCATGCATATTGCTCATTCAGGCATGAAGTTGGGATTAGGAGGGAACTAATCCCCAACGATATGATCTATTGAAGAATCTGTGAATACCATGAAGTATATGTCCATGTTCTTCATTGGAAGTAGCAACCATGATAAGCAACACATGTTCAGCTTAACTCTAGAAAAAGTCTTCTTCGAAAAGAAGCCTTGAATATCCTTGGTTGTCCATCTACATTTATGTTCCTATGACGGAAGGTTGGAGCCTTTAGGAAAGAAGGGCATGTAATCTATAGAAGATTCCATGGACTGCAACATTGAAAAAAAACATGAGAAAGAACATGAAGATTCCAAGAAAGAAAGAAAAATTCATAACAACTAATTGAACCAGTTTGAATCCACTAGAAGCAGTCAAGCAAAAGGAATGGAAGGGAATTGTGATGAAGAACAATGTATGTGAGAAATTGTGAAAAAGACTTGAGAATTGATAGATACAAGGCCAAACTCAGGGTTAGCGGGTTCTCTCAGAAGGAGGGAGAAGACTAAGATGATAGCTTGTTCTAGTAACTAAGCATATCTCTACCTAAGCCATTATATCTCCTGCAGTATCCATGGGTTGGAGTTTACATCAGATGAATGTAAAGATTGTTCTTCTCAATAGAGTAATTGAAGAAGAAGCATATGTAGAGAAACCTCAAGGTTTTGAGGTATACCAAAAAGAGACCCTTGTATGCAAATGGAAGAAGACCTTGTATGGATTCAAGCAAACTTGGCACAGACCCTCTCATGCACAGCAAAAGTGTGGTGAAAACTTCCTATGATAGAGGAAGTATATTGAAATGGTTCTTTAGAAGTCCAGGATGATGGATTGTAAATCCATGGAAAACTTCCATGATGACAGATCTGAATAAGTTGAGAGACTCTGATCCAGTATACCTATCTTTGTATCGACAATTGATTTCCGTGTTAATGTATTTGGAGAATACTCAGCCGGATATTTGCCTTGTGGGACGTTTGAGTTATGATATACAATTGCGTGTATTTATTGATTCAGATTGGGTAGGGAGTGCAGATGACAAAAGAAGTGCTACTTGGATATGTTTCAGTTTGAGCTTTTCCGCGATGTCATGGGATAGCAAGAAACATAAATATATTTCACTCAATATTGCAGAAGTAGAGTATATTGCAGCTTGTGATGCTTGTACAAAAGCAATGTGGCACGGTAAGTTGGTTTTTGCATTGTCTGATCAGGTGTTGAATTTGACCGTGATATATTATGATGATCAGAACTATGTGAAGCTTTCAGAGAACCCGATGTTCCATGACAAGTCGAAGCACATTGAGATCAAGCATTATATTATTTGTGATAAAGTCTAGAGGGTAGAAGTGGTTCTCCAGTATATCTCCACAAATGAGCAGATAACAGATATTTTGGTAAAGCCTCTATCCAATATGAAAAGTTTGCGTACTTAAGGGACAAGTTGGGACTTGTGGAGACGACTTCCTTATTGAAAAAGGAAGTGATTACTCCCAGGTTAGGAGGGAGCAATGATATGTTATTGATTTATGGACAGTCATTTTCCAGTTTGGAAAATGGTCCAGTTTGGGTAGTTCCTTTCCAGTTCGTAAAGTGGTTCGAGATTTCTGAGGGACGGTCATTTTCTAGTTCGGAAAATGGTCCAGATCAGATAGTCATTTTGGTAATGAAAATGGTCCAATAGATTTTTTATGTACCATAAACAATGATTCCCCTTATGGCCAGTGTGGAGGAATGGTCTAGGACAATCATTCTTCTTGGCAGTCACTCTGAGTAGTGGTCAAGTAGAATGGTCTACCTCGTCGAGCAGTCATTCTTTCGAAGTTCACAGTTCTGAGCAGATTTGAAGAATGCTTTGTTTTGGAGGTTGGTGCAGGACAACCATTTCCATAGGAAATGGTCCGGACAATCATTCCTAGGGAAGACTCATTCTCTCTAGGTTGCACTAGGATTAGTGTCAGAGGAATGGCCCAGTTAGGTGAATGGTCCAAGCTCAAAAATCAGGGACATTTATTCTTCTATGTTTAGCAAGAATAGTCCAGATAGCCCATCGTTGATGTTTTACTTTATGAGGGCAGATACTCTTCTAGATCTCACAAATGTGAGTGGACACATGGCCCAGATGACTCAGTTTGTATCATGATATTGTTTATGCAGGTTGATATGATATTATATGATTGTTGTGGAGATTGTATGTCTCTAGACAGTAGTTGTATGCTATTGTGGTGGATGTGATCCACTGGTAGTGATTGTGTGTCATTGGCTAGTAGCGGTGTGCTACTAGGAGTGGTTGTGTACCATTGGATAGTAGTTGTATACTACTATGGATAGACACAATTGTGCTCTATTGGATGGCATTATAGCAGCAATATGGTACTATCTTAGTGCCATGGAGACTACCACTAGTGTTGGAGTTGATTTCCACATAGATGGATAGTTAGTGTGCTGGTGGACAAACATTCTCTAGGCGGAGAATGGTCTAGACATAACAGATTGTTGATGGACAGGCAATATCTCTGTGGAGAATGGTCCAGGTTGATAGTTTGTTGACATATCATGCACCGGTATTTTCCTAAGGCACAAACTGTGGCTCGATTAAAAAAATGGTTCAAGACCGATATTTTCTAAGGAATATAGGTAGAGATGAATATTTATGGTACATGTGACCTGATTAGAAAATAATCCTAGACTGACAATTCTGTTGGAATGGTCTCTGTAGCCCATGGCATAGATTTCAACATATGTTGGGACAATCATTCTTCTAGGACGTATATCCGGATTAGAAGAATGGTCCTTGTATCACTTTGTGGAGTGAGTGACTTATTCAACATCATGCTTGATTACTCAGATGGAGTATGGCTTTGAGAGATGATGCATTTGATGCTATCAGATGATATTGATAGTGATGATGTTGTTGGTGAGTTGATCTACGTGATCATGAGATAGTCTATGTGGCTATGATGATGCTACTGGTTGAATGGTTTGTTTATGCTCAAGACCATTTCCTTTAATACCTCCCTAGCTAGGAGGGAGTGTTGACATTATGGTAGATGTGGGAGGTATTAACCTCCACGTGTAACCTTTGACAAGACTAGAATATTTCGATAAGCAAGAGAAACCCTAAAACGTTGCATAATAACCCTAGAAGACAAGTCAGCTCAAGAGAATATTTAATATTGATTTATTAGCCTCCAGAAAGAGAAGTCAGTCCAGTCAAGTGAGATAGAGAAGTATAAATAAAGGGCACTAGAGCTCATTTGTCACTCTTACTCTCACAACTGCATAAGATTAGTGGTGCGCAAGTTTGGAGAGGGAGTGCAGGTGTAGCAGCTGCAACTGGGATTTTGGCTTTTGGTTGGACTTTCTCTTGGTTATGGTTTGGATTTTCTGCTTGGTTTTTGGTTATTCTTTCTTGGTGTGCTACCCTTGGATAAAGGTGTGCTACCCTTGGATGGCTATTGGTCTGCTACCAGAATTATTTTGTCTGTCAAGGTTAAGGTTCTCGGGGGTGGCCTTTGTGCCTATGGTTGGGTGACAATATTGTTATATTGTCTATGTAAAAACAAGCACATCTCTTTAATTCGAACACATCCCTGGTCATAGGCAGATTGAGACTAACAGAGATGTTACCTTCGATGAGGATGCAACATTCAATAGATCAAGGCAGAATCATACAAATAAGGTCCATGATGAGGATCCTAAAGCCCCTAGGATTGCAGATACATATACAAGTAATGAAGTTTCACCATAAGAGTATGTTCTAGAAGATCATGATATGGTAGAACCACAGAGACCTGTAGATCCACCCTGAGAGATGACTACAAATAAGAAAAGACTATCTTGGGCTTGAGATATTATTTAGGATGCAGAGAAGTATGGTGCTCCAGACAGATCTTTCAGATAAAGTAAGAAACCAAGACCATATTCTAGTTACATGGCATTGCTAAGTGATATCATTGATGCAGATCCTACCTGTTATGAAGAGGCTACAGAAAAGAAAGTATGAAAGGATGTCATGATTGAGAAGTACCAATCCATTATGAAGAATGATGTTTGGGATGTGGTTTCGAGACCGAAAGAGAAGTTAGTGGTGAGTTTAAAATGTATCTACAAGACAAAGCATTTAGTAGATGGCAGTGTCAAGAAGTATAAAGCAAGATTTGTGGCTCGTGGTTTCTCCCATAAAGAAGGAATATATTATGAGGAGACACTTGCTCATGTGGCGAGATACACTTCGATTAAAGTTATACTAACGACAACTACGATAATGAGATGGAAGGTTAAAGAAATCCTTGTATGGATTGAAGCAAGCACCCAGGGCATGGTACGATAGAATTGATAGTTTTTTGATGAGCTTAGGCTTTACTAAGAGTAAAGAAGATTCCAACCTTTACTATAAGGTTGTGGATGGTGGACCAATGATATTGTTGTTATATGTGGATGACTTGTTTCTAACAGGGGACGAGAAGCTCACGTTGAGTGTAAGAGGAAGCTCAAGAGTCCGAGATGAAAGACCTGGGTATGATGAATTACTTCTTAGGTCTAGAGGTATGGCAGAAACCAGATGAAATTTTCCTTAACCAAGGAAAATATGTTGTAGAAATCTTGAAAAGATTCGAAATGATGGATTTTAAATCCATGACTACACCAATAGTGACGAACCTAAAGTTATTAAGTGATACATATTCAGAGACAATGGATGCCACCATGTATAGACAAATGATTGGTTTGTTGATGTACTTGACAAACACAAGGCCAGATATATGCTTTACGATGAACACATTGAGTCAGTATATGGTTGAACCTAG
>ML872578.1:20766-33297 GCA_009831015.1 Picea engelmannii
ATGATGAAGAAGAGAGACTTATATAATATTTCTCTGCGGTTATGAAAAGAAATAATATTTCTTTCCGGCTTTGAACATCCGGCTTTGAACATGAATACTACTTCTCTGCATTTTGGAAAGAGCATAGTAGATCTTTGCGGTTTTGAAATTATATCCTTGCGGTTTTGAACGGGAATAATACTTCTATTTTTTTTTTTTTAGTTAAGATTATATATCTAGGGTTTTCAACTGAAATAATATTTTAACTTCTAAGATTATATATCTAGGGTTTTGAACAAGAATAATACTTATTTGTTTATTTATTTTTTAGGAGATATTTTATTTCTAAAATCATATATCTAGGGTTTTGAACAGGAATAATCTTTGTAGTTTTTACCTTTTTTACCCAGAATAATCTTTGCTTCTGAACTTCTCTGTCGTAAATTATTTTTTGGCTTCTTCAAAGGGTCGGGCATTTGGACATCTGAAATGAGGTGAGTCACCTTTTACTTTGATTCAATTTTAATTTTACATAAAGAGACTTAAATATATTTTATTTGTTTTTTTATTTTATGTTTCAGAAATAAAAGTTGATTTGAGAGATAAAGTCAATCCTTAATAATAATTGTTACATCTTTTTTCTCTTCTTTTCAATATGAACACTCCACCACCTATTCCAAAAACTCACCCTAACAAGGGGAGGCCCCCCAAAATCACCCTAGAGATCCTTTACGATTATATGGAATCAATAGAAAAAAAAAGAGAAGAGAGAGATGCCAAAATCCAAATAGAGTTAGAAACATTAGAAAAAAAGGAGTGTAGAAAGAGAAGTAAAACTCAAAATAGAGCTAGAGGTAATGATTGATAAAAAAAACAAAGACACCATTCAAACTCAAATAGAGGATAGATTCTTAGGGTTCAAGAGTGAATTGCAAACAATGAAGGATAAAATTCAAGAAATGGAAAAACATAAAAAATCAACTCAAGAAGGAGGGGTTGAAGGAAATCACAACTTGAGAGATAAGATTAAAGAGCTAGAAGAAAAACTAACCAACAATTTGACCCTCAATAATATGGAAAACAAATTAGATATCAAACTCATCAAAGAGGAAATGAATAAGCTAATCGAATTGGACCATGAGTGTAACAAAATAGCCTTGAACCTCATAATTTTTGGTATAAAAGAACAACAAGAGGAGGATACACTAGCAATAGTAAAAGAAGAATTAAAAAATAAATCACGAATTGATACAACTTACCTCATAGAAGCAAAGAGGCTAGGGAAAATAATTGATCACAAAGATAGGTTGATCCGTGTCAAAGTAAGTTGTATTGACCATAAATATAGCATACTTAGTAAATATCTGAGCTTAAAAGGGTCGGGAATATTTATAAATGAAGACCTCATTCCCGAAGACCAGGTTGAACTAAGGAAGGAAGTTCAAAAGGTAAAAGAAGCCAGGTGTAACGTCCTCCTCGTTACGACGACCATTCTAGTAATAGGTGCATAATTTTTTTTTAAAGTGTGTGCGCGCGTGTGGAAGTAACAAACACACTTAACTGTATGACGCCACTCAACAATGAACAAGATGAAACCACGACAAGGCAAAACTGAAGGCATACAACGAGTAACTGTAACAATATACGATCACGGGCATAAGGTGCACAATGGAACATTATGACATACTGGGGGTGTACAGTAAGAACACAGAGGGAAGACTCACGGGGTTAGGGTTACTGTTTCTGCACAGGAAGCAGAGCGTTCAGTCTTATGTCTTCTCGCAAGAAGATTAGACAGGCTCCTGGCCGACTGCTCAGGAAGAAACTAGTAACCCGACCTAGAACCAGACACAAGCAAGACGAACACGATAAGACGACCCCGACATATCACAGTGACAACAAGTAATAATGCCCCTAGACATAAGGTGTACAACGAGCAGATGTAAACAATAAACGACACCAGGTGTTAAGTACAATACGGTCACGGAAGAAGAATCCATCAGTAGAGTTTACTATTTTTGCACAGAAAAGTAGGGCTTTTAGTCTTATGTCTTATCGAAAGAAGATAAGATAGGCTCCTGGCCGACTGCTCAGGCAGAAACTAGTAATCTCTGTTAGGTGTGTTGCAAGAGTGGAAACCCTGCCTTTAAAGGGCCTGAGACTCTTGATACGGCATTGGATTCCTTACCCAGAAAAATCACACACGCAGACATGCCTCCTAAGGCTACCAGGGGGTGACTATGTCTCGCCCGACACAAGCAGACCAGGTAAAAGAATGATCTCGTACAAGTACCACAACAACTCTCGTCGACCACTAACTCTATGGAGACGCCCTTCTGAAGGACTCCGACAATGACCAAACAAGTTCAACATTAATTTAAATTCAACAACTTTCCTCATTTACTAAATCTTAAAAGTTTATGGTACTTAGTTCCATGTCATTTCATTAGGTGTGAACAATATCAAAAGTTTCAACAACTTCACCCTAACATAATAACCACAAGGTGCTACCTTTAATATATCTCCGCATTTAAGTTATCGCTTCCATACCTCGTATGTGGTTCCTTCGCTCTAAAGTCATATTAACATCACAATATCATTCAATTGAAATAATGATGACTTTGCCCTTGTTCTTTTTATTAAATAGGACTAAACTACCTAACCTGACCATTAATAACCATGTATCTACCCTTATGATAGAATAGCACTGCAAATTAAATATCATCATCAACATTGCAATTTAAAACAATTATTGATCTTGCTAATCAAACAAATATTAGAATTGCGATTTAAACAAATTTGTATTGCATTCTTAATTGCCATTGAAGGTAAAACGAGTCACATTACTGTAAAGTTGTCCATAAACCAATATCAATTTTCATTTAGTATTGTTGTTTATATTGCGCTAACATCTTGTTCTATTACATTACCTTCCATTATACTCACGGGAATGTATCAATATCCATGAGGGAATAAGTTTCATTGAATCTAACCAATAAATTGCATGCAATATGCCTATTCAATAATACATCAAAACGAGGGAATACATTTCATTGAATCTAACAAAAATTTGTATAAAATATGCACATGCAATAATATGGCAATAGTGTTCCAAAGGAAATATAATGTCCTAGTTTCGAAACTTTATACCCTATAATTACAATGAAAAAAATATCATTTTTAAAACAGAACGTTTCATTATTATGCTCATGGGAATATCAATGTCCAGTTTGCGTGGAGGAAAATAAATTAAATTAAACCAGAACGATTCATTAACCTAATGTAACACAGGGACAACGGTAACCTAACCATTAAATTCGATAGGGTATACAATGTCCCGAGTTTATTATCTATTTAGGGTAGTTTAATCTCGTTCTAAGGTTCCCACCAAGCTATAATTTAATTTAATACAAGATACCTCACAACATCATTGCATAATCCTAAAGTATCAACCATACAGGTTTAACATTAATCAATTGTGTTCTCAAATCTAGTTTAATCACCATAACCCTAACACGGCTTTAAGGGAGAGCAGATAGCAATTACAGTTGGCGTCCCTTCCATCCGAGTGGCTGCTCGAATTTAAACTGACAAGGAATGCAATTTCGTTCACCCAACAATTACGCTGAGTAGCCTATGGAAGTTGTCAAGGCAATAAAAACAAGCACAGAAAATCAACAGTACGCCTTCCAATAAAAGGGAACAAAGGTAAATCAACACAAAGATTTAGGGTCGTAAATGGAGGGGGCAACTTCTTCCCATTTCGCCGAGGTTTAATAACACCACACGCAGAGGTTTCAACGATCGCGGAGCAATTCCTAACAGCAAACGCAGGGTTTCATTCCCAGACGCAGTGAAAGGCCAACACCAGTCAGGGGTTGAGGTTGGAGAATGGGGTATCCTCCAGCGATTAAGGCACAAACACAGAGAATGGAAGACCCAACTGTATAAACGTCCCTTCCCAAAGAACCCATCCGTAGCAGCGTGCGATAATCGATTTCTGAAGGGACAATGTGGTTTCAACAACTGAATGGGGAAAAAAAACAACGGTTTACCACTCTTCCCACAAACCCTGAATGCCATGACTGTCGAGCAACCTCAAGACAAACTCTGGTCCTATTTAATGATCTGGTGAGGATTTGAGATCCAGGTTGATAGCGTTGGAATTCTTCCAACGAGTAGACAGTGCTGGTTAAAGGCGTTTAAACCATCACAATAGTTCAACTCAGGAAGAAACAAGAATAAATATGGACGTTCGAATAAGTCAATAGTAAGGTATAAACACGCCCTCGGTGGAATTTAAATGCCCTCGACGATTAAGAAAATGATCAGATCAACAGAACGTCCACAACAAGATGAAAAAGCTCAGTTTAAAACAACGAACTCCATAAAGGCAAATACACAATCCGAATGACAGAATCCCAATCACTCCAGCATGTAAATCTAGAAAGAAAGAACATTACACAGTCCCAAATAGCAATCGAAATACAAGACTAATAAAACTTAAATTCTTCCAAGTATAAAATGGCGCACAGCCCGATGGAGACACAGTCCAAGGATAAAAATAAAATAAACCGCGTCCAGAGGTGGAAGGGTACCCGGTCCCAATTATAACTACAACCACTTAGAAAGGGATAAAAAAAAATATCACCGTAACTAATTATGAATGGAAATGCTAAGAACAACAAGCAAGATTGCCAGATCCGGCATTTTAGAACATTACAATCATCCTACAGCTCCCAGCTTAATATCTAATGCAATATACTCAATAAAATAAACGAGCGTACCTATTCCTTGTGCTTGCCTCGTATGTCGTCTACGCCTTGATCGAAGTCCTGCGCTCCTTGCCGCTCCTTGTCGACCGTGGAAAGCTCAACGATACCTCCCAGCCAATCTCTAGGGGTACTCTGCTTCCCCCTTAGCCGCCCAAGCCGCAAAGGGGCCACAGAAGAACTAGAGATATGACAAGCTTCTCAGCTCGCCTCCACGGCTGAGCTACCACTCCAACACACCTGAGATAAACTCAACTCCTCACAAGAAATCTGTCAAGCCACAATTCGGTAGCGTAACGTGATGCTAACCGTTCATCCCTTCTTCCTCCTTTTCCCCTTCTTTTATAGAAATTTGAGACCCACCTACTTTCCTGAATTTTTATTAAATTAATTTTTTAATGACAAACCTCTAAAAGTTCTTTTCCATCCAAGTGTCACTCATCCCTATGGTTCTCCAAAAATTAATTTATTTTTTAAATATTTAAAAGACTCAAATCCCTCACTCCCCAAAAATTGCTCCTTAAATTACTCCTAGGGTTCCTAGATCCCCTCTCATGCTTTAAATAACTTTCCTAAAATGAAACTGTTGATTTTTAGTAACTCCTTAATTTTCGATTCCTTTTCGCTTTTTACCCTATGTCCCCTACTTTCCATTTTTAAGTTTCCTTTATTGCAAGTTTCCTCATTTCTATTTTTTATTCCTCTCTTTTATTATTATTTTATTTTTTATTTTTATTTTTATTTTTTTTGTTAAACCCAAAATGATAATTGAGCTTAATAGTCTTTTCAATATATATATTTTTTTAAAGTCATAAATTTTTATACCCCCACTCTTTAATATTTTTAATTCTTCTTTATAATTTGAAAGCCATGGGTTTCACTTAATTTAACTTCCTCATTACTTTACCCTCTTTAATTTTAAGAAGACCTTAACTAACACTTAGGAGGGTTTTCGTTTACGTCCTTAAGTTTATTTTTGGAGGGTCTTCTCTCGAGGCTAGTCAAAATTTTATCTAAGAGGTGTTTTAAATTTAGGTTCATATTTGGAATGGGCGACAATTTATTAGGGGGGTCGTTTTAAGAATTTTATCAGGCATTAAGTCTTAGGGTCGTCTAGGTTGTCTCATCATCATCATCAATGTGACGTGCCCTTCAGGACGCACTACGTGCTCCAAGGGTGCCACTCGCCTCGTTTGCTTCTGTTGCGCGACGTGCCCTTCAAGATGCACCACGTGCTCCAAGGGTGCCACTCACTGACTTGTATTTCTTTGCGCGACATGCCCTTCAAGATGCACCACGTGCTCCAAGGGTGCCACTCGCTGACTTGACCGATTGGTAGACATCTATAACCCGTGGAGTCAACACTCCGCCAAGTGAACTTGTGGGAGACTAAGGGCTCTAAGGAATAAGGCCCCCGCCTTATTGCACGACCCTTAGAATCATCGTGAGCGACTGTCGCAATCTGCCCTCATGGCATCATGGATCCTCTCGAACTAGGTAATCATTAACTTACAGTTCGAGCCACGGCGGGAGTGCTAGTAGGCTGTGGCAGGGCTGTTGTCCACACCTCTCCCTCAACCTCTCTGGAAATCATGTGTGGCCCCTTTACTCCATATGTGAGTCTTGGTTTGCAAGCTATCGTCAGCCTGCATCATCAACCATCATGTCAGATCATGTCAACAACATATCATAAAATCAATAGCATAACATCAAAACAAAACAATATCATTGTAAATGAAACAACCCAAATAGCCCACTCCCTGACTCAATCCGGGGTCCAAGGGAGTTCCACCGATGCCTCTGCATCCTCAAGGTCCGAAACCCTGCACACCCAATGAAACTGAGTCAGCAACACCTGTCTACATCAAAGTAGTAAAAACATCCTGTCATATAACTTAACGCATCATAATGAAGGAAAAAGTTGTATCATCATAAAAATCTAGATCACTTGCGAGCAAGTGTCCTCAAAGAATAAGTTTGGTAAGTGCGCCAGAGCGAGATGTTACATACACCCCCTCTTGGTCTAAACTTCGTCTCGAAGTTTCTCAGTATAAATGCCGAAATAAATGTACCACAATATCATAAGTGCCACAGTATCATACGTCTATCTATCAAACAAAAATGAAAATTGCTGGCACATATCATATGCGTCCTCCCAGGTCAACGAGTGCAGACTATAACTGTCCCACTGGACCTTGACCTGTTCTACCATTCGACGTCGTAACTGTCGAACGCGATGATCTAAAATTTGGACTGGCTCAGCCGTGGGCGCTCCCTCGTCCAATACCTGCAAAGAACTCATGTCAATCACGTGTGTCGGATCACTAATATAATGTCTCAAAACAGATACATGAAAAACATCGTGCATACGCCTCAAAGAATCAGGCAAGGCTAGTCGATAGGCCACGGGCCCCTTTCTATCCACAATATCGAAAGGTCCCACGAACCTAGGATAGAGTTTAGCTCCATTTCCAAACTTGATCGAACTCTTATGCGGTTTAACCCGCAATAAGACTCGATCACCGACCTCGTAACTACGGTCTACACGGTGCGCATCGGCATAACTCTTTTGTCGATCCTGCGCTTCTTTTATCCTTTGTCTTATGGTTTGCATTTTCTCTTCCATTTCTTGGATCACTTCTGGTCCCACCAGGACCCTATCCTCAAGCCGATCCCAACTCAAGGGCATCCGACACGGTCGCCCATAAAGAAACTCAAAAGGTGTCATCTTAATGGTGCTCTGGTAACCGTTGTTATAAGCGAACTCTACTAGAGGCAATAATTCCTCCCAACGTTTTTGTTGGTCCATCACGTACATGAGAAACATGTCTTCTGAGGTTTGGTTCATTCGTTTTGTCTGTCCGTCAGTCTCTGGGTGATACACAGTACTAAAGTTTAGTTGAGTTCCCAAGGCCTCCTGGAAACTCGTCCAAAATCGTCCAGTAAACAACGATCCTCGATCGGATATAATATTCTTAGGCACGCCATGCAGCCTCACAATATCACTGATGAAAACTCTCGCTATGTCAGGTGCCTGATACACCGTACACACCGGAATAAAGTGAGCACTCTTTGTCAGAGTGTCTACTACTACAAAAATCGAGTCATGTCTCCTTGCTGTTAGTGGCAATCCAACAATAAAATCCATCGAAATGACTTCCCATTTCGATTCTGGAATGGCATGTGGTTGTAGTAATCCTGTCTGGTGTCTCTGTTCAGCCTTTACCTACTGACACTCGAGACATCTAGCCACAAAGTTGACTATGTCGACCTTCATTCCTTTCCAGAAGAACAAGGGCTTAAGGTCTGCCCTCATCTTCGTAACTCCCGAGTGAGCCATGTAAACTACTCTATGAGCCTCGCTCAGGATCAACATCCTCAACTCGTCGTTTTGCGGTACGTAAATCCGACCTATAAATCTCAATAACCCATCGTTGTCAAAGGTAAATCCCTCATATCGTGGTACCATCATAGTGTTCTGTCTGATAAAATCTTCGACTTCTTTGTACCAGTCATCGTCATGCTGTAAAGCGAGAATCCTCTCACGTAGATTCGTATGAAGAGGCAACACCGGAAAGATTCCTGGCCTCTGACTCAAATCATCTGCCACTCGATTCATGGTTCCCTTTATGTAAGTAATCTCGAATTCGTACTCGCTAAGCAATTCCGACCAACGTCGTTGTCGCGCGTTCAGGTCGCTTTGCGTAAAAATGTGTTGTAATCCACAATGATCCATATTTAATTCAAATTTTCATCCAACAAGGTAGTGTCTCATACCTTTAAGGCATAAACGATGGCTAATAACTCCAAGTCATGCGTCACGTAGTTCTCCTCGTGCCTTCTCAGTTTTCTCGAAATGTAAGCAATCACTCGTCCATCTTGCATCAAGACCCCTCCTAACCCTTCCTTGGATGTGTCAGTGCATACCAAGAAGTCTGCGTCCATGTCAGGGACCTTTAGTATCGACGCTGTTGTCAACAACTCCTTAAGCCTCCTAAATGCTTCTGCGCATTTTTCTGTCCAAAAAAACTTCTTGTTTTTCTTCTGTAATTCCATGATTGGATTTTCTATCCTTGAAAATCCTTCGACAAACCATCGATAGTACCCTGCTAAACCCATAAAACTATGCACTTATGTGACATTCATCGGCGCAGGCCATTCCATAATAGCCTCAACCTTGGCTAGATCCACGGCGATACATTCACCGGAGATGACATTCCCTAAGTAGTGAATCCTTGATTGATAAAAAGAGCATTTGGACAGCTTCCCATATAATTTGTGTTCTCGCAAACATTGTAGTACTAAGCGCAAGTGCTTGTCATGATCCTCCGTCGTCCGAGAGTAGATCAGAATATCGTCGATGAATACTTGGACGAACTTGTCCAACTACTCGCGGAACACCCCGTTCATCAAGCTCATAAATACCCCTGGGGCATTTGTCAGTCCAAACGGTAAAATAGTAAACTCATAATGTCCAAATCTTGTCTTAAAAGCGGTCTTAGGGACGTCATCCTCCTTGATTCGTAACTGGTGATACCCTGATCACAAATCGATCTTAGAGAACACCGTCACACCCTTCATTTTATTGAACAGATCGTCAATTCTTGGTAAGGGATATTGATTCTTGATCGTAGCCTTGTTCAGTTGATGATAGTCAATGCAAAGCCTCCACGATCCGTCCTTCTTCCAAATGAAAATAACGGGCGCACCCCAGGGTGACACACTAGGATGTATCAGTCCCAGGTCTAGCAACTCCTTCAGTTGCATTTTTAACTCTTGCAACTCCGAGGTCGACATCCGATAAGGCGTTGTCTTTCTGGCGGCATCCCAGGCAACTCCTCTGGAAATACATCTGCAAACTCCTTCACCACCAGAAGGTGTTCTAGACCTTCTTCTACTCCTTTTTCATTTAGCGCAAGGATTGCATAAAGCTTTCACCCCTTGTGCATGCTCTTCCATAATTGTAAGGAAGAGACGAACCTCAAGGATACTCCCTGGTTTCGTCCTACAATTACCTGTCTCTGTCCTTCATCATCGAACAAGCTCAACCATTTCGTCTTGCAGTTGAGTATCACCTCGTGTGAATCCAACCAATCCATACCAATCACGACGTCATAAGACCCTAAGATCGTGACATACAGGTTGACCCTCGTGACGAACTCTCCCAGGTTAAGGGCATAGCCCGTAACCTTTCCTCCAACCTTCTGTTTGGCTCCAGAAGCCATCTCTACAATGCTAAACTCATCCTGTTCGACTGCCTTTACCTTAATACTTTTTAGCGCTGCACTAGAAATGAAACTCTCAATAGCACCTGGGTCTATCAAAATACTAAGGGTCTGGTCAGCGACAGTTCCTGTCGTCTCGAGAATAGTCGACTAGTTCTCTACGTGGCGGTTATTCACCGCTGCATGAATCCGATGGGCCTTGCCCATATCTCCCACTGTAGTAGGTCTGGCTGATCTGGATGCTCTGGTCCTCTCCACAGGACAGTCGTGCTGGTAGTGTGGCTCCCCACACGTCCAACACCCCTTCTTTGGCCCTGTAGTCCTGGTACTCGAAGTAGAAGATGATTGCCCACCGGCCTGGAACGCTGGTCTGTTCTGCTGAACAGGCCTAAACTGTTGCTGCTGCGGGTGACGTTGCTGCTACTGCTGTGGTCCTTGGTAAGGTGTCCGCTTCTGAGGCGGTGGTCATCGTGGTGTAGCAAAAGTGTATCCCCTCTAGAAGCCACGATACCCCGGCGTGTGTCTCGCTGGTGTCTGCTGCTGCGGCGCACCAGATGACCCCTGCCCTGCAGGTCTCGTTGGAGTCCTGGTATGACCCCCACTGATAAGCTCCTCCTCTGCTATGAGGGCGTTTTGGACAACTTCGTGTAAGGTTTGAGGCATCATAATCCTAACCTTTTCACGCAGGCTGTCGTTAAGGCCAAACACGAACCTGTTGACCTTGGGCTTCTCAGTGTTCATATGCCGAGCATACCATAGCAACTCCATAAAACATGCCTCGTACTCGGGCACTGTACGACCTCCCTGTTGTAATGCGTTGAAATCATTGAGCTGACGCTCAATGAATTCCTCTGAAAGATACCTCTCCCGGAACCGTTCGTCGAACAGTTCCCATGACACGTCTTCGACGACCATGTTCAGCTGCGGTAGGAGCATCTTCCACCATAGAAGAGCATTCCCATTTAGTTGAAATACTGCCATGCGGACCTTCATTTTGGAGGTATAATCGCGAAGTGCGAAGCACATCGCCATAATCTCCAACCATGCCTCAGCGACTACGTCGTCCGTCGCACCAAAGAACTCGGGAAATTTCACCTTCTCGAGTTCACAATGAATGCTACCAGTAACGGTCGGTGCATGCAGTGGAACCTCAGCAGGTGCCGACGCCCTGGCCTCATCTCTGTCCAATCTGTTGATCAGTGCCTCAGACATGCGCTGGAAGGATCTCATCATCCCCACAACATCAACAACTGCGATCTTCTCCTGTCCAAGGACCTTCTCACCTCCCTGGGGGTTAGACCCCTCAGGCGTGGATGCTGCTGGAGGCGTCGTGCCTCCTCCCCTTGCACCCCATCGTCTGCCTCCGCGGCGTCCTCTAACCATGATTACCTTCACACACACAATCAACTCGATCAGCAACAGAATAATCAAACATAATCATGTCAACGGAAGCCGTAGTGAATCCCAAGTCACGGGTCGAACCCGTTCTGATACCATATGTAACGTCCTCCTTGTTACGATGACCATTATAGTAATAGTTGCAATTTTTTTTTATTTTTTATTTTTTTTTAAAGTGTGTGCGCGCGTGTGGAAGTAACAAACACACTTAACTGTACGACGCCACTCGACAACCAACAAGACACAACCACGACAAGGCAAAACTAAAGGCATACAACGAGTAACTGCAACAATATACGATTAAGGGCATAAGGCGCATAGTGCAACATTAAGACATACTGGGGGTGTACAGTAAGAACACAAAGGGAAGACTCTCGGGGTTAGGGTTACTATTTTTGCACAGGAAGTAGAGCGTTCAGTATTATGTCTTCTCAAAAGAATATTAGACAGGCTCCTGGCCGACTGCGCAGGTAGAAACTAGTAACCCGACCTAGAACCAGACACAAGCAAGACGAACACGACAAGATGACCCCGACATATCACAGTGACAACAAGTAATAATGCCCCTAGACATAAGGTGTACAACGAGCAGTTGTAAGCAGTAAATGACACCAGGTGTTAAGTACAATACGGTCACGGAAGAAGAATCCATCAGTAGAGTTTACTATTTCTGCACAGAAAAGAAGGGCTTTTAGTCTTATGTCTTCTCAAAAGAAGATTAGACAGGCTCCTGGCCGACTGCTCAGGCAGAAACTAGTAATCTCTGTCAGGTGTGTCGCAAGAGTGGAAACCCTGCCTTTAAAGGGCCCGAGACTCTTGATACGGCACTGGATTCCTTACTCAAAAAAATCACACACACAGACATACCTCCTAAGGCTACCAGGGGGTGACGATGTCCCGCCCGACACAAGCAGACCAGGCAAAAGAACGATCTCGTACAAGTACCACAACAACTCCTGTCAACCACTAACTCTACGGATGCGCCTTTCTGAAGGACTCCGACAATGACCAAACAAGTTCAACATTAATTTAAATTCAACAACTTTCCTCATTTACTAAATCTTAAAAGTTTATGGTACTTAGATCCATGTCATTTCATTAGGTGTGAACAATACCACAAGTTTCAACAACTTCACCCTAACATAATAACCACAAGG
>ML872580.1:8043-19535 GCA_009831015.1 Picea engelmannii
ATATATATTTGTTGTTCTCGCAATACTCCTTCGCGGCTCTTCCTTGGTGTTTTGTGTGTGGTACAGAGCCTTTGTTTCATGGGCGTTGCATGCGGTTGGGCGCTTGGTCTTGACTTTGGTGATTTGTGTTGTGTTGGGTTCTTGTATTGAGCTCGCAGACTTGGTTTGGCGTTTGTGCGTTTTCTTGTGATGGGGTTGGCACTTATGCGTTTTCTTAGTTCTTGCGGGCTCCTCCCAGTGGTTGTTCGCTTGGGTGTTGTACTGTGTGTTTGGCGCTAGCATGCTTGGGCTCTAGGTTTTGGGTTTTGGGTTTGACGCATTGCGCACGTAGACCTAGCTCCTTGGTGTCTTGTGCGTGGTTTGAGCACTCACTTGCGCTAGTGCGTAGTGGAAGAGCTACTTTCTTGTGGGTTCCTCCTCCATGTGACTTGTTCTAATGCTTGGCGCTCTAGCGCTCTGTCTCGATTGACCAGTGTGATGTGCATAAACTATGGACTCGTGGGATTTCTCCTTAGCACTTGGTTTAAATGTTGCCTTTATGCGCAAGCTCTCGGTCTCGGCTAACTGGTGTTGTGTCGTGACAGAGATGGAGAAAGATGAGAAGGGATTTTCAGGAGGGCCTTGTTGGTGGATATCTAGCGATACCTGAAGTAAACATTGATTGGCCATGGAGCATAGACAAGGTCAGGGACTCTGTCTTGCTTCTCCTCTTCATATATGTCTAGGATGTGTCTATCGTAAGACAGAGAGCATATGTGAAATGTCCTTGGCTATCCCTAGTCTGGATCATTGAATGCAAAAGCAGATCCGCAAAGGGCGCAAAACTTAAGAGTGAGAATGCGCAAAGAAAAGATGTTGGAAATGGGATGAAGAACATGGTTGTTTTTTGTTCTAGTAGTCGTAACAAGCTCTTCATTGAGTCATAGCAAGATTTTCATTTATTCGGTTAACAAATGTTGCATCATCCGGGCCTACTTATTGTGATTTGGATGACAATTATTCAGTAAAGGTTGAATCCTTGGATATCGATCCCAATCTGGTTGTTGGCGAATCTTCGTCCACATTTAAGATTTATACCACTTCCAGTAAGCCCTCAAGGTTTTCTCATATCCATTTATTCATCAAAAGAGGGAAATTTTCCCACCCAGCGGAGGCTACAACGACTTCAGCTCATCCTCTACCTCGGCAAAAAAATACATAACGATTTTTTTATTTTTTTTTACATATCCTTTATACATGTTTATTTATATAAAGTTATATATATCTTTGTTTAGAAGTAAATATATATATCCCTAAAAAAAAAATTGATTTATTATGTGTTTGTTTATTAGAACCAGTGTTAAAATTCATTTATCACTTTCAATATATATAATATTATATCATTTCATTTTCAAAGTGCATATTGTTTATATATATATACATATACATATAACCAAAATAATTGTGTGCTTGGCTTGCAAGTTAGGTGGGGTTGGAGCTGAAGCTTGGATTTTCATCTAATTAAAGGGTTTCAGGGTTTCAATATAACTATTTTAGGGTTTTTTTTTTGTTTTTTTTTTCAGGGTTGGAACAGTTCCATTCCTAAACTGTCCTTCTTACATGCGGGTAGGTGGGTAGGCCCTGGTCCAAGTTTTAAACTAGGGCTCTGATACCATGTGTAAGGTCTCTATCCCCACAGAGCCTTATAAAAATACAAGCTAAAATTAAAGAATGAAGAAATTATATCATGTATAATTCAATCATCAACGTATAATCATTTATTATTCGACATAAATTAAATTTATTAACAGCATGAAAGTAAATTTAATTAACAACCACATAACACAACAAATTCATGAAATTCATACCTCTGTCTGATGCTAATTCCTCAATCTCTGGTTGTCCTCTCCGCTGCTCTGCCCGAACTCTGCCCAAAACTGAATCTTTCCTCCCTGCCAGCTAGGAACAGAGCTTGTCCAGCTCCCTAGCTCCAGGATTTTGTGAGGATTCCTGACCCCCAGGCCCAAAACTCCCAGCAACCTAGTGCACCCCTGTAACAATCCACCCAAACTCCCAAACTAGAATAATATCACAGACAGCAAAATACAGTCCTCCCCCAATAATGCTTCCTCTCCCAAAATTTCATAATCATCTCCTGAAGGCCTCTACCCCCTCATATCCTTCCCCATTCACTGCCTCCTCCTTCATTTAATGCCACCCACCTTATCCCTCCATTTACTACCTTATCCCTCCATTCAATACCCTATCCCCTGTCATACATAAAGTTTTATAATAAATAAATTAAAGTTATTAAGTCTTTAATTCTTTACCCAAACCTTAAATGTGTTAATTAATCAATTAATTAATTAATCAATCATATATTAAACAATTATTAATTAATTAATTAATTAATATTATTAATAAATAATCGTTATTTAACTAATACACACTAGGATAGTTAATTATTTAATTAACTATACTTGATAAACCCTATGCAACTATTTAACTAGGGTTGTTACACTTTTAGACTCATCTCTTTGAGTGACTGGAGAATAAAATAGGGGATACTCATATTCAAGTGTAGTTCTTAGTTTGGGAGATGCCTAAGTTGATGCAATAGTCTGAAATGATAGGCATAGACTACACTCATCCTACCCTCACAAGTAATGTATTTGATGATTTAATATGCTACCTCCTACTATAAGTGATGGAGGCTTTCCCTTTTTATGCCATTTTTATCATCATCGGGTTTCTCATTATGGAATAAGAATGTCTTCTTTGCATTAATGGAGTTTTGTCTTTCTTCTTTGTCCCAAGGAATGCCCAAAGGTAAACTAGAAACTTTGTTGATGGAGGCTTCATTGATCCTGATGGTTAGCCCCCTGATTGTAGTCACATATTCTTGATCTCCTATGCTCTAGAAATTCTATCCAAATTCCATGGACACCTCATCATAAAACCCCATAGTCTTTCAAAGTAACCCAGCCACTCACATTTTTGAAACATTTCCACTATATTAGGGTTGTCATAAACCCTGGAAATCTTTGTTGGTTCCCTTCTCTTAAATCTTTCTCCCATAGTTGTTTGTTAGGATGATGAGTGGAGAGGAAGGTTGATTGAAGGCTTCTTGTAGAATATTCAGATTGACTTGCTTCTTAGAGGGGATGATAACTAGGGCTAGTCTTTAGCTAAGTAGGTGGTCAGGAAATTCAGTAAAAGGGTGTTCTTGAAAAGAAAAAGGTGAGATGAGTGATTTTATCTGACAAATTTTCATTTGGTACCCTTTTGCAGTCGTTCCTATAGAAATATATTTCTATTGGCACTGTGTAAATTGAAAACTCTATAGGATGTAATTTCAAAGAAGGCAAAAGAATTTTTAGTGTCGAGAGTGTTTGACCACAGGCTCAATAATTTGTTGGAATAAGAGACCTTAACACATGGGACGTTGGTTCAATTGTATAATAGAGTCTACAGGACTATAACTTGTGGTAGAAAAAAATAGGGTTTCTACGGGGTATGTCTTACTTGTTTTTTAATGACCATGAAACTTTCAAGAAGTGACGATGGGTCAAAACACACAAAACAACTGGAATAAATGTAGCAAATATTTGATATCAAAGTGATAATTATATGTTTAGGGTTTCATGGTTACCTACAGTCTTTTAGAAATTCTTTTATTCCATCGTCCTCTAGCTGATTATTTTTCTTGCCCTCTTTTCCTGCAAGCTCGGATTCTTGATTCCACCCAACTAGAGCCACTCTTCCTCTTCAAACTCAAAATGGTGATCTAATTCTTCTAACTCTAAGTTATAACTTTAAATCTTGGACATGATTGTTGTCTTGTCACAGTAGTACAATAGAAGGAGACTTGTATTCATGATTCCCTAATTCATGCATTTTCTCACTCAAGGAAGTAAGCCTCCACTTGAACCATTTGATATCCACGTGTCAATTCAAATTTGGCACGAATTATGCCACCCCCCACTGACAAGACGTAAAATTCATCTTTGCACCACCCTTTAGACTTTATGAATGCTTGACCATATAAAATAAGCATAGATATGGATGCATGAAGCTTAATTAAATGTAGATAGGGTAGATAGTTATGTTACCATGTTTACCTTTTGCATGCACATTTATATGCTTGTTGCAGGTGGTTATAGGTGGTTTGTCTTTGTGCTGGTATTAGTGCTTGTAGATTCTTTATATGTTTCCCTCGATATTAGATCTGCATTGTTTTAGGATATCGTGACCTCGAATCATGCTACATGATATAGAGCATCTTGTAGATCTATTTTTGTCGTGCGAAATATTTTCTACAGGATACAGAGTATCCTATAGAAGTTGATTTATGTTATCCTGAGAATGTTCTGATGTGCAAGGATGGCTAGAGAAGGTGTTTGTTTCTCTAATATCGATCCTTGCAATGTTGTTATTAGTCTTGAGTAGGTTGCCTTGCCTATTTTTGAGAATTGTCCCTGCAGATTTTCCTGTCGAATCTTGTAGAACAACTTGATAAAACAATTTGATAGGTCGTTTGCTTTGAAAAAAAATGTAAAGTGAGATGTTTGGGTATGGAAAGTGGTAGGTATGACATGGATGAATAATATGGATGATTATGATAGGAAAATATATGAATATGGGAATAATGAAAAATGATATGTATGAATATGGAAATGATTTCTATATTTAATGAAGGTGATGTTGACTGTTGATTTTTCTCTATGCAGATGGTTATAGTAATGAATTCCCTGGTACCTACAAAAACAAAATAATAGTACAAAAAATCTTTTATTTTTTCATTTTTTCTTTTTTTTTCTTTTTTCTTTTTTCTTTTTTTTTTGCTTTTTGCTTTTTTTTAATCAAGGTAGAAGTGTCATATTTGGTTTTCACTAATGCCTTGCCTTATTAGGCTTCTAAGAAGTTTTCCTAATGAGGTTATTCATTTATTCTTCAAATCCGAGACTGCCTCCAGTAGAGTTTTTTGCCCTCAAATCTATCCTAGATGCTTATGGGCGGTTTTCATCCAAGATTTATATTTTTTCTTCTCTATTTTTTCATCATGGGGATGGATTGAGAATATGACTACTATCAATCACATCTAGATTATGTTTCTTTAATGTTTGTGAATTCTTCTTTTGCCAGGGGATTATTGTAGGTCTTTACTCTGAATCCATTCACTAGTAGTGGTATTCCTTCTTCATCAATTGTTCTTATCTGCACTTATCAATTATCGAGACATTTTTTAATGATCTAGGGACCTAGCCACCTTTTCATCAACTTTCCTTTGAAATCCTTAAACCTTGAGTCATATAATAGAGCCCAATCCCATTCTTTGAACTTCTTGTACTTAATATTCTTATCATGCCAATCCTTTCTTTGTTGTTGCACCACTTCAGTGTTGAAGAGGGCCTGCATCCTATACTCATCTAATGCATTCAGTTGGATTAATATTTATTTTTGTCATGACTATAAATTCATGTCTAGTTCAGTTGTTGTTCTCAATGTATGATGCTCAAATTCAATAGGAATCATGGTTTTCTTACCATAAACTAATTCAAAAGGAGTAATCCTCGTTGTAGTTTTCCATGTAATGTTGTATGCCCAGACTTCTTCAGTCAGCTTCTTTGACAATATTTCATGTTCATACTCACTATTTTAGTGAGGATGTTTTCTAGCTCTTTGTTTGTGACTTCATCTTTCCCATTTGCTTAAGGATGGTAGGGTGTTGACTTTCTGTGACGGATGTTATGTTCCCTCATGGTTTCTTCAACAAACATTGATGTAAATTGGGGGCCTTGATCCGTGACTATCTCCCTTGGATAACCAAACCTTGAAAATGTGCATTCTTGGAGGAATGTTGCTAAATTTGATTCTATGGCATCCTTCATGGTCTTTACTTCATCCCACTTTGTTAAATAGTATGTGCATACAAAAATGTGCTTCATATGTCCCGATGGAGGATTAATTGGGCCTATGAATTCCATGCCCCACTTGTCAAATGGTTCTAATGATACTTGGGGTTGTAAACGAATTTTGTTTCTCTTTGTTAGTTTCCCCATTCTTTGGCATTTATCATAATGTGAAGTATATTGTTGAACAACTGTATGTATGGTTGGCCAATAATATCCATCTTGTAAGATCTTATAAAGTTGTCCTCTTGGATGCATAATGACCTCCATGTGGTTCATCATGGAAATCATGCAATATATCATGCACCTCGTCTTCCCTTATGTATCTTCTCAAAATATGATCTGGACATAATTTGAATAAACAGCCTGCAACCCAGGTGTCGGATGAACTTTTTTGGACAATCTTGCATCTATCCTTGTCGGAGAAATGTTGAGGAAAATTTCATGTTAAAAGGTAATTTGATATATCAACAAACCATGGGGTTTGTAATGATATGGAAAATAGGTGCTCATTTGGAAATTGGTCATTAATCATGTGTTCTTCAGTAGGAATGGTCAATCTAGAAAATAAGCATGCAACTACATTTTGTTTGTCATGCTTATCAAGAATTGTTAGATCACATTGTTGTAATAACAGAAACCATCTAATCATCCTACCATTAATGTCAAGTTTATTCATCAAGTATCTAACAGAAACATGATTTGTATGTCTAAAAACTTTATATCCTATCACATAATGTATGAATTTATTGAGAGCATGAACCACTACTAAAAGTTATTTTTTTGTAACAACATAATTCAGATTTGCACCAGCTAAATTCTTACTTATGAAGTAAACTGCATAAGGTTCATTGTCATCATCATATCCTAAGACTGATCTTATAGACTTGTTTGATGCATAAGTGTGAATATGAAATGGAAGACTCCAATTAGGACCTTGTAAAATAGGGGCAGATGTGAGTTTTTCCTTGATTGTTTCAAAAGCTTGTTGGCAATTCAGAGTCCAGCAGTATTCCACATTTTGGACCGTAAGGTAAATAGGGGAGAATTTATTTTACTAAATTCCTTAATAAACCTCATGTAATATCCTACATGTCCAAGAAATCTTCTTACATATTTTGGTTTCAAAGGGGTAGGAAGTAAGGTGATGATTCTGATCTTTTCTTTGTCTACTTCAATCCCTCTAGAGGATAGGTGATGTCCTAAAACAATCCCTTCATTCATCATCATATTACATTTTTCATTGCTAAGGGATAGATTAATTTCTATACATGTTTGGAGAACCTTATCTAGATTGTTCAAGGCTTCATCGATAATTGCCATAAGGGGCAAAGTCATCCATATAGATCTCAACTTTATCATGGATGAGTTCTTAAAAGATGATGAGAATTTCTCTTTGAAAACTAGTGGGGGAATTACATAGGCCAAAAGGTAAGTCTTTGTATGAAAATGTACCCCATGGGCATGTAAAGGTGGTCTTGTCTTGATCCTCAAGGATGATATGGAATTGATTGTATCCCCTAAAACCATCCATAAAGGAAAAGTGTTGCTTCCTAGTGAAGACATCCAAAACTTGGTCAATAAAGGTAGGGGGAAATGGCTTTTTATGGTATCCTTGTTCAACTCTTGATAATCCACACATTTCCTCCATTTCCCATTCTTCTTTAGAACAATAACTAGAGGGGAGACCCATTCACTGTTTGATATAGGATATATGAATCTGGCATCAAGAAACTTTTAGAGTTCTTGTTTAACTATGTCTTTCATTCCAGGGTTCATCCTTCTTTGTGTCTACCTAAGAAGTTTGAAGTCCTCTGTGATATAAATGTGATGGGTACAGATAGAAGGATAGATGTATTTCATGTCTTTATAATCCCATGCAAAAGCTTCAATATTTGTTTTCGGTACATCTAACAATGTTTGTTCCTGCTGACTAGTGAGTTTGTTGTTGATTTTGAGTGTTTTTGCAGGGTTGATTTCTATGGTTTTTATAGTTGGATATTATATATCAACAATAAATAGATATGTCCATAATTTAGTGTTATTTTCTGCAGAAAATTCAGATATGTTATCATCATTTATCCCTTCTATTTTCACATCTTTCGGATATTGATTTTGCAAAAAAAAATCAAGGAAAGTGTCCATCAATTGTACTATCAGCCAAGGAAGTGTGAATTGTGTAGATGGGTATGATGTTGTTTGTGTCGGGTATTCTTCATCTTCCACCCACATATGAAATTTTTTATTTATCAAAGGTTGGGCAGGGGGATAAAGAACAACTTTTTTTTTGGAAAGACCATCAGTGATGGTCATATTTCATACTCTACATCCAATGTATGCATCTATTGTGGCCAGCCAAGGCCTTCCCAAAATGAGAGGATATCCATTAGAATGAGACTTGGGTTGAAGGACTAGGAAGTCAGTAGGGTAATCCCATGAGTCAATGGAAATTATGATATCTTCCAACATGCCTTCGGGTTTAACTATGGATCGATCTACAAGTTGTAGGATAGTTGGGGTGTTTCTCAAAAATTCCTGAAGGTTGAGTTTCATCATGGTATATCTATTCATAACATCGATTGTAGATCCTAGATCAATAATAGTATTTTGTACCAGGGTGTTGTTAATATGGACACTTACTAAAGGACTCCCTGGCTCCAAGTATTTAGGTACAATTAACTTCCCAAGCATACGGTCAGCTAGTTGTCCTATAAAATTTATGGTTGGAGTATCTTTCCTTCTTCTCCCTGGTCTTCTAATGCATTCTTCTTTGATATACTTATTGAAAATGGGAACATCCTTAAGATCTTGTAAGAGAGGTATCTTTATGCACAAATTTTTAAGCTCCCCTAAAAGTTATTTTTCCTCAGATGTATAAGTTTTCCTTTCTTGTAATATTCTAGGGTAAGGAGGGGCTTGTGGTTGAGGTAAGGTAATGTTTAATTTCTCGGATTATTCATTTTATATGAGCTTTTTTTATGTTGCAAGATTTTTCCTGATCTGAGATTTATCTGTTGTAACTCCACAGAATAAGTCGATAAGTTGTATCATTATTGTATACAGGTTGGACTTTCTTATTGTTAGGATTTGGATCAGGTTGAGCAGGTAGTTGAGGTTTCTTAGGAAGAAAACTAATTGAGGAGGAGGAGGAGGAAATAATGTAGGTTGTTGAGAATTGTGTGGCCTCCATCCTTGTGATGATTGATTCCACTGATTTTATGGCATGCTAGGAAAAGATTGGTATGCAGGAGGAATTAGAGGTCCCTGGTATTTCCAAGGGTTTGGATTATTCCAAGGTGATGGGTTATACCATAGTTGAGGAGGCATTTGAGAATTATATGCATTAAAATTTTGAGAAGGATTGAATTTCAAACCTGTTTGGAATGGTCTTGGTGCTCCAGGCGTCTTTTGATTGATGAAGTATAGTTACTCCACATTCTCTTTTTCTCCTCCAATTGTAGCTTTCAAACCTGGAAAAGAATTACATTTGTTAGTTGGATGATTTTCCTCACAAATTCCACAAACATCTATAAGGTCTAAAGGGCACTCATTTCTAGGATGTGTTTTAGTGCATTTGGGACAATAGATAGCCAATGCCTTCTCTACTTCCTCTTGTTTCTTTTTTATTTTCATTGTATCCATTTGCATGGATAAAGAGTGTAAAATATCAATATTCATATTTTCTATTAATCCTCCTAATTCATGTTTTATATGAGTTTTTGGGTTAGAAGATGGAGAGATCAAACCTCTATTGCTTCTACCTTTCTTTGTGGAAGACCTTGAATGGTTCTTGAATATTATTTTGATATCATCATAGTCCAATTGGTAGATATCTCCATTGGATAGGAAATTCAATGTTTCCATCAGATCTTCTCTTACTCCTCTAAGTAATACAAGCTTGAGTGAATCTTCATCCAGAGTGAAATTTTGAGCTCTCTTGTAGCTTAGTTTAATTTTTTTTTCAAATTCTTCTAGAGATTCATCAGGTCCTTGTGTCATTTTGAAAATCTCATCCCTTGCTTCTATTTCTCTACAATAGTCTTTGTATCTTTCATTGAAGGTGTTTTTCATTTGATCCCAAGTTGTGATACTATTTCCTTCCAAACTCATAAACCATCTTAGATTTGAATCCTTCAAAGTACAAGGACAATGTTTGATCTTTTTTTCATCAGTCGTGTAATCATGTGTCCTGCATACAACTGCAAACTCAAACAAGAAATTATTAGGATATTCGGAGATAAGTCCATGAAAATGAGGTAAAGGAACTCAAATCTTTCTTCTTCACCAACCATGACACGAGGTCAGGACTAAATCTATTCTGAAATATTCTCAAATTCTCTAGCTTCCCTTTCCAAGAAAATTTCTAATGTTTCAGGACCAATCTTTGGATTTCTTGGACCTATTTTCATGGTGGGGGTTTTTGGTAAAAAATTTCCTTTTTTCTGATTTTTAATGCAAAAAGAAAGTGTGACAAGGAGTTATCAATACTCACTCGAAGTGAAAGCACTTGGGAAGTTACACTATAGAAAATACATAGTGAGGTTGGCCTTGAGACTGAGGTATCCTTTTTACTCCTCCAAGTCACACAAAAGAAAACAAAGAAAAAGAAAAGGACATGCAAACTTCAGCACCTCCCCGACAACAGTGCCAAAAAGTGATGGTCCTGGGAATAGCATCAATTATTTATTGTGCCCTTGGTCTCCTACTTTACTTGTCAACCCGAGGTTTGTACAAACTTAAAATGTGATATGAATTATATATGCATTATGAAATTGTCGGTAGTAGAGGGTCAAAAATGATTAAAGGCTGGAAATGTGAAGGAAATCAAATGACAAAAAGCAGTTTTGAAATTGCTTTGAAGGAAACAGACCAATTTGAAAGTACAACTAATATAACATGCATGAAAAGAACTTATTCTACTGCATGAAATATTATTGAATCAAGAAAGTTAAACTGAAGCAAAAGATGAATCCAATCTGAAATTATGACAGAGAACTGTGATAGAAGTAAAAGTTGTAAATTATGACAGAAAAATTGTAACGGAAATGAAATTGCACTAATGCATGAACAAAGCAATCTGCCCCTTGATCATTATCAATATAAATGTGCTTTTATTTTTTATTGATTCTTTTAGGAAAATAAGATTAAACTAAGTCAAAATTTTAAGCTAAAACAGACCTACATGAGATTTCTACAAGAACTGTGCATTTCTATAGGATCTGCACAATTTCTATAGGATACTCCTATAGGAAGCAAAATGAAGTCTAAAAAGGTAGTGCAAGTCTTTAAAAGCAATCACAAACTTAGACTATAAATAAATGAAGTGAATCTATGGTTATTATCCTTGGGTGATCCGGATTATTTTCGGCACGAAATGAGAGTGGAGATATAATAAAGAAATGCACAGAGATACCGCGTATATCCAGTAATATAACAGAAATATATCAGAGATACAACTATAAACACATAGATACAGTAATACATGATTTCTATTAATGAAAGAAATGTACAGAGACTGTAAAAATACAGAGTGAAAGACTCGCTAGAATGGTGGCAGCTTATCTCTGAGAAGAGATGTGACGGCTACTCGCATTCGCAAGA
>WSFP011453233.1:0-19535 GCA_009831015.1 Picea engelmannii
GAGGGGGTATATGACCCCCACCGTAAGGGATAGAATTATAGAAGGCTGAGGTTCCCCCCATGGACCCTTGCAAGGGATATTTTTGTAAATGTGTTGAACCTACACAGAATAGATCTAGCTAGAAAATACTACACACATTTGCAGAGAGAAATCGAGAAAGAAGAAGAAGGAGAGAAAGAATGGAAGAATTTTCATTAATCGTATTCCACACTCAAGGAGTGAATAATTTACAATATATATAGGATACATGAGTAACTAATGAGCCATAGTGGTGTTCTAGAGTGATCTAGACACACACCAATAGTTGTGGGAGTAAACTTCCACCTAGTCTAGTCTCTCGGGCAGTTACAGGAGTGAACTACCACCTAGTTGAGTTAACTAGTCAACTAGTCTTCATTTAACTGACTGAACAGAGAGTAGTGAGGAGTTAAATCAGGAAATCAAGGGTAATGCGCTAGTCTGGTGATGATCCCAAGGCAAGTGTGCATTATCATGGTGATGATCCCAATGTTGCATGGTGACAAAACCAATGCAACATCTAAACTCAACTCAACTAGTAAAACTGAAGTGTCAACTGAAAGAGAATATTCTCCAAGTGGAATATTCTCCCCTAAAATATAGGAGACTGGATAATGACTAATTATGACTAATAAACAAAGAAAAACCTTATTAAAAATAAATCCTAGGTGTGTGTGAAGTAACTCCAACACCCCCTCTGAACATCACTATGGTGAAAATAAAGAATGGGTCCCGACATCAAGGCCATGTTAGGTACCCAAATACAAAATATACACTGAAATAAATGAGGAAAGAGGGAATCCCCCCCCCTCCCCTCAAATTACAATGCATAAAAAAATAAAATGAAAAGGAACAAAAAACAATTGCTAAACAACCTTGTCCTTCACTCCAAGAACACCTCGCAACTGTGCAAGTTTGTGCTCGTTGAAGATTTTGTTGAAGATGTAGATGTCTACATGTATCTGATGAAGTAGATGAATCATTGATATGTCCACACATATCCACTTTCTCTTCTTGTAATGAAGAATATCCAAATAAATTTTGGATGAAACTTTGAAAATCGTACGGTCATTTCCGGAAAAAAGATGAAATTTTGTTGATTTTAAAATGATCATAACTTCACTTCCTGAACTCCATTTCAGACGATTGTTTTTTTGAAATTGGATATTTTCCCAAGAGGAATTCAAATATCCAATTTATTTCTGCAAAGTTTTCTCAGAAAATATCATAATTGAGTCTGATGTGTGTAGCTCCCTTTTTGTCTCATGAGATGCATGCATGGTGCATGCAAACCTGTCTGCATGTGACTCCTGAGATGCATGTCATATATGTTCCACATGAAATTCAGAAAACAAATTTGGAATGGATTAGACATCATATTCAATTAATGGGATACAAATTTGTGCAAAAACGTTTGTAGAAGACTCTTCATAATAAAATGTTTGATCTTCTGATGGCTTCTCTTTTGGATCTATCTGTTCAACCTCTCCACAAGAATGAATGTATTCAAAATATTCTTTATTACAAAATAGAACCTCCAATTTGGTCCATAATTAATTTGGAGTTGATTCTTGTGATTCTTCATATACTTGATGGAGAATTTCTGGAGAAATAGACAAGAAGATAAATCATATGGCCATATCTTGTCTATTGAGAAAGTTATTTTTCTCATCGACGGAATCATGCTCTACTTCAATTTCCATGGTTATTTGGTATAAGCATCTACTTATGAGAATAAGTAGAATATTTGGCTTCCACTCCAAATAATTATGAGGTGTGAGAAGTATTATCGGTGAGTAAAACATATATTTCATATTTCATGCATTCTTCAATATTCAGTACATGCAAAAATATTTTTGTGTAGATTTTTCTTAGTAGTCTGTTGTCTCTGATACCATTTAAATGTGTTGAACCTGCACATAATATATATAGCTAGAAAATACTGCACACATTTAAAGAGAGAAATTGAGAAAGAAGAAGAAGGAGAGAAAGAATGGAAGAATTCTCATTAATCGTATTCCACACTCAAAGAGTGAATAATTTACAATAGATATAGGATACATGAGTAACTAATGAGCCATAGTGGTGATCTAGAGTGATCTGGACACACACCAACAGTTACGGGAGTAAACTTCCACCTAGTCTAGTCTCTCAGGTAGTTACAGGAGTGAACTTCCACCTAGTTGAGTTAACTAGTCAACTAGTCTTCAGTTAACTGACTGAACAAAGATTAGTGAGGAGTTAAATTAGGAAATAAAGGGTAATGCACTAGTTTGGTGATGATCCCAAGGAAATTTCACATTAGGATGGTGATGATCCCCATGTTTCATGGTGACAAAACCAATGCAACATCTAAACTCAACTCAACTAGTCAAACTGAAGTGTCAACTGAAAGAGAATATTCTCCAAGTGGAATATTCTCCCCTAAAATATAAGAGACTGCATAATGACTAATTATGACTAATAAACAAGGAAAAACCTTAGGAAAAATAAATCCTAGGTGTGTGTGAAGTAACTCCAACACTTTTGAGCTCCCTTCCCCCTGACCCATGGTTTGTAGGGTGGAGTAGATAAGGACGAAGTTCTTATCAAAGTCGAGCATCCCATTGAAAATGGAGGGCTCGTCACACTCTGTGTGAATGGAGCAGTGGTCGTCGTCGTTGATGGTATTATACCACTACCCAAAGTAGACAGGGTCGATACCACTATGGTCCAGACTGACGAAGGTGGGTTAGGAGGAGGAATACCCCTTGTGATGGAAGCCATTGAGGGAGTGTGAGGACTCCCTAACGAAGTAGAAACATTTGCTTCCAGAGCTACTTGTAATACTATATGACGCTCGTGAGGTGTTACCCTTGGATGGAAAATTTGTACCAAGATTGGTGTCGAAAAGTCAGTGGTCGGAGGGTTAGCTGGCCCGAGAGCTTCCACTCCAAGTTCAAAAACAGTGAGTTGCTCCAAATTTTAGTACTCTTCTCTCGAAGTTGGGTTGATCACAGTTTATTATGGCCTGGTTGCTTCGAATGACCCTTGCTGGTCAATTCTTCATCGTAACGGTGGCGGTGGTGGATCCAATGTAACTGATGGCAGACCCTGAAGCCTTCGCGATGGGCGGAGCTCTTGATCTTCCACTTTATGAAAATATCAATGACACCATAAGGATTTAACTAACATTTAAAACCAAGAACACACTAGAAAAGTTCCTACAAGATAAACCAAAAACTGGACTATCTAGTTGGAAGAACAGTTACACTAGCCAACACTAGAAAAACTTATCGATGCAAGTGAAACTCGAACACAGAATCACCCTTTGGGTATACTCTGCAAAGCATGGCCCAATTTCTTCCCTAGGTATTGAGATATACCATCGTAATCACCTGTGTAAGTCCCTAAAATAAAGGCAACTAAGTTTCCATCTCGCAAAAAGTCACCAGGCAAGTACAATTGATAGTCGGGTGGACCGCAATGAGAAGGATAACAAGTCTGAAACCTATTGAGGGTATCGAAATCAAGTGGTCCAAAAGACAACTAAGGATATCGAATGTATTCGAGGTCCATGAAGCTCCGTAAAAAAATGAAAACGACAGTATCCCATGACAGATCCTCAATATGTGTTCCCCACTACGTTTGGTCCGGCTTTCGAGGGGTTATCTCCGCTACCTTTCCTCATGCAACCTCATGTTTAGACCATGTGTTAGAGGGGGGTCCCGGATGACTTTCACATCACTGGAATTTTACACTCCCTATCTCTGACTCCAATGTTTGTTTATAAGACTTGAAGAGTTTCCTCTCTAACCTAATTCAAGGCTCTAGCCCTAAACTAGTTGATTGACCCTACAAACATAAAAGTCTAGTTAATTTTAAATTAGAGTTCGTTTTAAATGGATTGTTTTAACTCAAAGGATATGTAGTGAAACTAGTGATGTGTATGAGAGACGAAAGAGGAGAAAATAAACGAAAATATGAAAGCAAAATTAGTTCTAGAAAAATAAAAAATTTCAACTAGTTCTTTGTAACCAATTTTCCATAACTAACTCTTTTCAAAGATGTTTAAAAATAAAGCCTAAAATGAAATTTCACTTGACTACGAGCTACTTAAGTTCTAAGAAATCAGTAAAGAACTTGAAAATTGAACTATTTTTCCTTTCAAGTAAGATAACTACCCTAACTACTTTAACAAACTAAGAAATGAAAAAATCTTTTTCTCTTTGGAAATGATTTAAACAGGAAAAACTTGAAATAATTTTTTTATGTTTTCTTTAAAGAAATTGAAAGGGGGAAAAGAAGTACAAGACAAGACTGAAACTGACCTATGGTGCATTATGGATCATAGGGAATCACTAAAGACACCAAATAGGTTGATAAACAAATTAAAATACTTGCCTAAAACCCTTTCAGAATTTAAACACAAAAAATATTTAAAAAGACAAGCAAACTAACATCTAACCCAATCTATGACTATAAAAATAGAGACATTGAACTCAATCAAGAAACCCTGAGAAGTAAAAAACTCAATTAGGGAAAAGGTTGATTGACTCTTCTTAAAAACAGTTTCTTGACACAAGTACACTATTGATGCTTAAGCAGCCTGTGTATGTACGCAGGTAGTCTATAAAGAAAGGCATGTATGTACATGTGTTGACCCACAACATAGCGCCTACACCTATGTTCTTCTTAAAAAGAAGAAGTAAACAGACTGACTGATGGGGTAGGGAGAAATGGTATGGCACCAACAGGTGACCAAGCCCCTTAAAAGACTCAACAGACTCAACAAGAAACTAAAAAAGGTATGAAACCAATCAAACACCCAAAAAGTCCCCTAAAACCCTAAAGGTTCCCCAATATGGTCCCTAGTATTGCTAGCGGGAAAAACCCCCCTATGGCTACACCAGGGTTTACAATGTAGGCATATGAATAACCGTTTAAAATTATCCTACTTATCTAACTACCCAAAACATACCCTAGACTCATGAAAGAAAATAAAAATGAGAAGGATCAGGTAATTGTACCTTTACTCCGCGTCCGGTGATGATCCTCTCACACTCGATAGCTTCGCTGACTGCAAACCTCCTCCCAAGGTTGGCCTGCATTCAAAGACAGACAAACAGAAAGCTACAAGAATACATTTCATACATAAACCATGGTTATATGTTAGAATAAAAACATAAAACAAATGCAAACATTCGACACATCATGTTTTTGGACAGGAAAAGTACTTCTTTTATTGATAATACAATGATCACTTACAACCAAAGTTGTCTACTACTCCATGAACCTGGTCTAGGATATACTTCACCAAGCTCCAAGTGCACCTTTGATAATCCTCTCCTCTCAACCTTATTCTTGGGAAGTATGATGGGTTTATGATGGAGAAAGGAAGGAAAATGGGGAAATTCTGAGGGTATTCTCACAAAAGGTTTGCAAATGCTTGGGGCAAGGAGGGGATGTGAAACGAGCAGAGTTTCATTTTTATTATGTCTAGATGTGGAATGAGACACCAACACCTCCTTTTGTATTTGAAAAGGATGGTTATTAGGTTAGGTGATGGGCTATAGGCGGTGGATTAGTCAGGAAACTACCCAATAGCCCGTAATCTCAACGAATACCTTGCAAATTTTTATTTTTTGCAAATTTTGCAAGTATACGTGGGATGTAGTGGTGCATCATGCATATGTACACGAGTTGTAGTGTTGCATCAAGCATATGTACGTGGGAAGTAGTGGAGAAGGGCACGTACATCTTCAAAAAATTGTTTTTTTAGAAGAGCAACTTAGTGATGGCTTGGAAAAAAATGCAAGTAAGAGGTCCAAATGCTAGGTAATCATGTGTAGAGAAAATTAGGGATATAACAGGCCATAAGCTTGGCATAGGAGGAAGTTTCATAGTGTTTAGGCATGGTTATAGTGCGAAGGATGAGCAGAAGAACATAATCAGGAAGAGGGTGAGCATGACACAACAAGCAAGGGATGAGTGGAATGGAAATTGTGAAAAACACCCGATTTTTAATGAAATTAAGATGGAAAACAATTGAATGTGTGAATGAATTCATCACACACTATTTCCATGTGTGAGTATGATTGCGCAACATTTGAATTTCAAATGATGTACTTTGGAGGCAATTGCAATTATGTGTGAATTAGATCAATGTCCAAGTCTTCGACTTGGACATTTGATCATAAAAATGCATTAAAAGTTTTTAATTGAATTATCAATGTGAATTTTAAAAAGCATACCATTCAATTCATATTAGCTTATTACTGAAACAGGTGTATCAATTCGAATGATCCTTTTTTTGCATGCAATTGTGGTCATTTACAATATATGCATACCGCATCTAGTCCTTCATATGGCACTTCATCCGGTCATCCATATGGAACCTCATCTGGTCTTCCAAATGGCATTCCATATGGCACTCCATATGGTACTCCTGTGCAAGTAGAAATTATCCCCATTATAATGGACGTTCACCCATAGTACTCAAATTGGGAAATTTCTAACAGTCATGATGAATAGGAGCATGCATAGGATAAGTGTAAATAGAATGATCCATTGTTAATTGTGGTTTCATCATTTTTGTACATTATAAAACAATTTGTTCCTCTGTTAAATAATTTGTTCCTCTGTTCATATCCGTGTAACACAAGTCTGCAGTTAGCATTTAACAGTCTATAATTGACACAAAGAACCATTTAAACAGTCTTTCATTAAAAATGTACAATGGGATTATGACACACAGTGATGTCAACAGTATAGAATTTATCATTAAAAAAAAAATCTGTTGATATAATAGGCCAGAATATCGTGAAAAAAATATAACAAAATTTTTACAGAGATTCTACTTCCTCTTCTCATGGATTATAATATAGATAGGTAGTGTTTATCATTTGTCAGCTTAGGAAACCCCTCCCTCACTCCTAAGTATTGTGACACCTCATAATAAAAAATATAGGGAACCAATCAATTCTCCCAATAGCCTAAGATTTACAGCCTGCCAAGAGTAGAGATAAATTTCACATATTAGTCTGACAAGACGGTTAAAGTATGGCCTCACCTTTAGGAAATAACATCCTACATATAGTTAATAAGAGGTAGGTGAGGGAGTCTTAGGATAGTCTTAAATCTAGTTCCCAATGGAAGATTTATGGAGTTAATCAACCTTTGCTTAACCATGCATACTTATTTTCATATTTGTCTACAAGTAATGTTGTACATGAGGACAAGTTTAAGATTTAGGAATTTTATTTATTGTTTGTCAAATCATCACCCTCTCTAGGTAGAATGCCTCGCTGCTAGCAATCTTGTTCAGTACTCTTATGTGTTTACCTAGTCATACCACATGCTGGTACCCACTGCCAACAAACTTGTTTAGTATCCTAATGGGTTAGCCTCTTACACCCTTTTACAGTAGAGACTGGTTGACCATATTTTAATAGTTTTATATAAATATTGGTTTTTTCAAGAAGATGGGGAGACAATTCTAAAATTTATTTTTTTATTTAAGACTGAGATGGTATTTAAGTTAGAGGATGACTCTTCTTTATGTATTCCTTATAGATTTTCCTTATGTAAGGGGTACTTAAGTAGATGTAGCCTATCCAAAGATATGGTATAATCAAGCATTTTTAGTGTGTAGTGGATGGTACCATTGGAAAACAGTAGAAACGTATCTTTAGGCTCGACTCACTTTTTTTTTTTAAGTTATAGTGATGTTTCCATGGCTAACCACTAATCAAACCTTCTTGTTACTCTTTCATAAAGATACTTACTCACCTACTCAGGGTTCTTGGGAAAATTGTACGAGTAAGCGCTAGGTTTTATAGTCAAGGTGTCACTTCCTTATATCCTCTAGTGGTGGAGGTTAAGAGAAACTGCCATTAAATATGCCTTGAGAAAAAAGAAGATAGAAATTTGCAAAAATGTGGCTAATTTACAACAAGTCATTATTCAATTAATGCTTAAGCAGAAAACAAGGTTCAAATATAGAAATATTGTTTTTGAAGGAAAATAATTCCCTTTTTGTCTCCTTGAAATTGTCCACTCGAGGTGAAACAAATAACTGCAAAAATCTCTAGAATTGTTTATCAACAAAAACACACTTCAAATTATTTACATATGTACAGTCAAAATTCAGAAAAATTTTCAAGAACAGGGAGAGGGAGAAGAAACTTCCCCATCTACTAAGGCCAATGCCTTGTCATTTGACATGACCTGTAGAAAATATTCTTTGGAAATGGGTCTATGGTAAAGTTTGAGTCAGTGTCCATTCACTACAAAAGAGACTTGTCCATCATCAATTGTTTTAATCTTAACAACCCCATTATCATACATGGTAACTACCTCATAAGGACCCAACCACCAAGTGGTAGGTTTTCATTTGAAAGTTTTAAATTGGGAGTCAAACAACAAATCCCAATCACCATGTTGGAATTGTTTCTTCTTGATAAATTTTCCATGCAACTTGCTCCTCTGGTTTTGAACTAACATTGTTCGTTGGATAGCATCTTTCCTAATCTCACCCAACTCATTTAATTGTAGGGCTCATTGTTTTTGTGCCTCATCTAGGTTTAATACCAATTGTGCGACAATACGGAAAGTCCTTACTTGGAATTCTATTGGTATAAGTACTTGTTTTCCATACACTAGCTCGTAAGGGGTATGCCCAGTGGTGTTTCTCCAGGTGGTATGGTATGCCCACAAAGCCTTTGGAAGTCTATTATCCTAATCCCTATGGTGTAATTGAACAATATTGGTTAATATAGTTTCCAAAACTTTTTTTGTGGACTCTACTTGACCATTAGCTTGCAGGTGATATGGAGAAGACTTGTAATGATTGATCCCATATTTCTCTGTTAATCCCTTCATCAACTTGGAAGTGAATTGGGTGCCCTAGTCTATAACAATTTCACGAGGAACACCAAAGTGGGTAAATATGTATTCATAAATGAATTCAACAACAAATTTTTCGATAGCCCAAAATAAGCCTTTTTCTTCTACCCACTTGGTGACATAATCTATACAAACCAAAATATAGTTCTTCTTACGAGACATTGGTGAAATTGGTCCTACAAAATAAAGGGCCCATTTATAGAAAGGTTCTATCATAACTTGGGTATGTAAGGGAATTTCATTAGTTGATGCGGGTATTCCTATCCTTTGATAGCTATCACAACTCCTCAGATATTTGGTAGAACCCTTAAAAATGCTAGGTCAATAGTAACCTGAATGTAACACCTTATATGTTGTACATTTGTCGAAAAAATGTCCACCACATGGTCCATCATGACAACTTTGTAATATTTTTGGTATATAATCTTCTTGGACACATCTACGAATAATCAAGTCTGGTTTAGTACAAAAAAGGTCATGGCCAACCCAAGAATAGTTATCACTTTGTGTGATAATTCTATGCTTTTCATGAGGTGACAAATGAGCTGGAAACTTCCTAGTAGCCAAATAATTTTCCATGTCTGAAAACCATGGGGTATTTACATAGAGGGAAAAGATATGCTCATCTAGAAAAATATCATCAACAGGAATATCATCATTCGCATGTTTTATGCATGAAAGCAAATCAACTACTAAATTCTCCTTTCCAATTCATTCAAGGACGATGATATTGAACTCTTGTAATAATAGGAGCCACCTAGTCACTCAACCATTGGTAATAGGTTTATTCATGAGAAATATAATGGCAGAGTGATATGTATGTACAAATACTTTGTATCATGTGATTTAATGGAGAAATTTATTGATGGCATGGACCACTGCCAAGAATTCCTTTTTGGTAACTGTATAGTTTAACTCGGTAGGGGACAAGTTCTTACTCACAAAATAAATGGCATAGGATTGATGGTCTTATTTCTTCCCTAATACTCCTCCTATTACATTATTGGAGGCATCAATGGATATGTGAAATGGAAGGGCCCAATTTCCCCCCCTAAGAACTGGTGCCACAGATAACTCAGCTTTTAGAGTTTCAAAGGCAGTTTGACACTAGTCAGTCCAAATAAAATCAACATATTTTATTAACAATCCAAACATGGGTGCAACAATATTTGTGAAATTTTCAATAAATCATTGGTAGTATCCATCATGTCGAAGAAAGCTTCTTACATCTTTTTTAGTTTTGGGGGGCGGAATTTTGATGATTACCTCAATCTTAGTATGATCCACTTTAATCCCTTCAGATAAAACATGATGTCCTAAGACTAATCCTTCAGTCAATAACATTTTACATTTTTCATGACTTAAGGATAGGTTCATTTCTTAACATCTAATAAGGACTTTCTCTAGATTATCTATGGCTTCCTTGTAAGTATTTCCATATACTATAAAGTCTTCCATGTATATTTCCACACAATCATGAATAAGATCAACAAATATCCCTAGTACTTCTCATTGAAATGTGGCAGGAGAATTACACAGACAAAATGGTAAACCCCTATAGGCATAGGTTCCCCAAGGAAAAGTGAAAGTATTCTTGTCTTGATCCTTGGGTGCTATGAGCATTTGGTTGTACCCACTATATCCATATAGGAAGGAGAAGTATTTCTTCCCTGACAAGGTATCCAAGACTTGGTCAATGAAAGGAAGGGGAAAATAATCCTTCAGAGTGGCCTTATTAAGTTATTGGAAATTGACACAAATTATCCATTTCTCGGTTACTTTCTTTGGAACCACTACAAGAGGGGATACTCATTTACTGTCAAAGATCGGATAAATAAAGCCGACATTCAATAAATTTTCTATCTCCTCTTTTACTGTATCCTTGAGTGTCAGGTTCACCCTCCTCTGTGGTTTCCTAACAGGTGTTACTTCTTCCTGGGTATATATGTGATGAATGCATGTATCAGGGTGTATACCCTTCATATCATTGTATTCCCAGGTGAATGCCCCTGATTGTTCTTTCAGGACATTTACTAACTATTTTTGTTGGTCTACATCTAGTCCAAAATTTATATGTAGGAATTTCCCTAGACTAATCTCATAGGGCATGGTATAAGATGTGGTAGACTCATCTATGTCAAAACCAAAATATGTCAAAGACAAATCTGATGGGTCCAAATGTTCCTGAAATTATTCTCCAAACATGTACTCAAATTGGGGAAAATATTGTGGAAAATCAACACACATGATAGCATAAATAAACTGGTTTAGCACATTTTTCTTTGTTTACTCCTGAAGTGCCCAGGAATGATCACTTGGCAACATAGGTTATTCCCCGTCTTCATTCTCATATGGAAATTCAAGCCACCATATATTCTCCATGATAGTTTGAGATGGTGGGTATATTGTAAGATTCGGTATATAAATTCCATTTGAGATGGTCATTTCACCTTCTCTACAGCCAATAAATGCATTGGTTGTGGCCAACTGAGGTCTTCCCAAGATAACGAGATTCCCTTTAGCAGGATCCTTTGAATGAATGACAAGAAATTTTATTGGGTATTCCCATGAGGCTAATGTAAGTATGATATCATCTAATATTCCTTCGGGTATAACCTTTGTTTTATCTGCTAATTCCAAAATAGTTGGGGTAGGTCTAAGAAGAGATTTTAACTGTAATTCCTCCAAGGTAGTAACGGTCATAACATTAATGGCTACCCCTAGGTATATGAGAGTGTTTCTGATGGAAACCTTATTAATGGTTATTGTTACTATAGGGTTCCATGGGTTCCCATACTTTGCGACCCTAGGTAGATTTGATATGTATTCAGAGAATTCTCCTATCAAGTGCACTGTTAGAGGATCCTTCTGCTTCCTACTTGGTTTCTTGATACACAATTATTTGACCACCTTAATATAGATTGGAATTTCCTTTATAGCTTGTACCAAGGGAATTTTGACACAGATACTCTTCAATTCATTCAGAATGTCAAGTTTGGGCCGGGTCGCAGGTTTCTCAATCACTAATCTTTCTAGATAAGGAGGGGATTTTGTATTCTGTGAAGATTCATTTTGGGGAAGATTTGGTTCCTGGTCTTTAGGAGTGATAAAATCCTCCCACGTAGTTTCATCCATGGATTGTTTGGGAGTTTCATCTTCTTCTTCTTCCCAGATAACTACTGAAGGCCTCTATCTATCCAAAACTTTTCTCGAACTTAGTTGAATCTCCTGCAATGGAACATGAGAAATAACACACATCAGAAATGTTTGCATATCAACATTGTGAAGAGGTTGAGTTGGTTTGTTATTTGGTTTGGGCACTGATTGTGTCAGTAATAATGTCGGTCTTGGAGAGCTTATATTATGGTATTGTTGGGGTTTTTGTGGAATAGGAGGTAAATGTGGGGGAAAAAAACCTGGCAAAAGTTGTGGGATTTTCGATGGAAACTGGGGGTAAGAATGAGTGGGCATAGGGAAAGGTGGAGCTTTAGTGTTTCCTTGGGTATGCCCTCCTCTCCATCCTTGTAGACAAGGATGGTGATGTTGTGTAGACCTATTTTTTCCAATTCAGTGAGTTCCACTGTTGTAGTTGTTTATAATAGGGTGGAACTTGGGGTGGTAGATCATGGTATGTAGGCTAACTCCTAGGATTCCATGGCTTCCTAGGTGCATAAGAGGATTCCCCAGGATCCCCACTTTTGTAAATTGATAATAAACTAGGAAGTGAAGGGAATTTTTTAGTTGAGTGGTCTTCGATGGAGAAGCCACAAAATATAAATATTATCTAATGGGAATTCCATTGAGGAATGCTTCCTCCATCATCTTGGACGAAATATGCACATTGTTGCATTCTCCTCCTTTTTCTTTTTAATATTTAGGGTGTCCAACTGGGAACCTATTGTACTTAATATATTGGTTTTGAATTTCTCTAGTAGGTTTCCTATCTCTACCCTTCCACCTGAACTAACTGTTTTTAGGTTTCTACTATAAGGATCCTAAACATTCTTCCCTGTTTTCTCTCTACTCCTCGAGTAATTCCTACACATTTCACATATCTTGGTAAATAGTTTATGGGATATGTCACATGATGCCATCAGGTTAAGTGTCTCTAGGTATTTTTCTGAAATATGTTTAAGGAAAAGAGTCATGACTGCATCATCTGGAAGGTCATGGTACTTCAAATTCTATGAGATATAAGTAAACCGTTCCATGTAATCCTTGAGACTCTCATCATCTAATTGTTGGATCTTAAAAATATCATTACAAGAATCCTTGGACTTGTAGTAATCTTGGTATTTTTTAAGAAATATAGCTTTCATGTCTTCCCAAGACCTAATAGTGGACTCTCCCAACCCCATGAACCATCTTAGTGCAGAATCCTTGAGGGTGGAAGGAAATTTTTTTAGTTTATGGGCATCTTGCAAGTAATTGTAGCTCCTACACAAGATGTCAAACTCAAATAGGAAGGTATTTGGGTATTCACTGCTTTTATCGTAAAAGGTGGGTAGTGCCGAGAGTGGAATTTTCTTCATGTTGAAATTCTATGTGGTATCCAAAATTGGAAACCCAAAGGTGGTTTCAGTTTGGTTTCCAATTTATTCTCCCTCATCATGTCTTACATGGTTTTGATTCTCCTAATCATCCATACTATTTTGGTTTCCGAAGAGAGAATACCTAAATGGTTTTATCCTTGAAGATAGAAAAGTATCCCAAGGTTCTTTCCTAGGAAAGGTATCCCTTCTATGGGAATATTTATCTATTTTTTAGATGTCCGAGACTTTACTCGAGCTGGTTAAAACTATTGGTGTCAAAGTTTCTATTTCAACATGGGAAATAATTATATTGGTTGAACTGCCAAACTGAGTATTCACCTATTCAAGGTCAATGATATCTACAAAGTTAGGGTCCCCTGATGGTGGTGAAAAAGAAAAGGTTGTATTGGATGGTTCTAATGATGGCCCGAGTGGTCTTTCCTCCTGTCCCACTACTATTGATGTTTCAATTTTATACTCTATAGTGCTCCCGGTTTTGGTCTCTTCAGAGACTGCTTTATCTCTTTGGGTTGAGATAACCCCTATTTTCCGATATCGATCTGTGGAGTTTATGGGTGGAGTGTTCCTTCCTCCAAAAAGGTTATAAGGAACCTTGATTGGAAGCTTTGGTTTGGTTTTAATGTATCTTCCCTTTGGGTCCCTAGGTTTGTTCATGAAATAAAATAAAAAGAAAAACTACCATTGGGTTTGGGGGAACCTACTATAACAGATGCGCAGGTTATTACCTCTCGTCTTAAATTTCCCCTTCCACCAAACTAATTCTAAGTTTTAGATATGATCTACTCCATAAATATTTCCTACCTTAAGACAACTCCCCAACAATGACACCAAAAATGATGGGTATTCTATATGTACTAATTCCCTCAATTAAATTGTCAACTCAGGGTAAGTAAACTTAGAGTTGTGTCACTGTATGAGCTAAGGTAGAAAAGCTAATGGAAGTATTATCTAACTAAGGAGATGGTCTACCTAGGGATCAACACTTTATCAATCTACTTTCTAAAGAGATGATTCTTTTAATTTTTCATTAATTAACAAATTCTATTAATGAGCTTTAAGTAATTCTAGGATTATGAACTATTTACCCTAAGCAACTTCAAACAATGAATTCATGGACTATTTCTAAATAAGCAAATAGAAATCTATTTTAAAGTTAGTTAATCTATTCAATCTTTTTAAGTAAGCAACGACAAGTAAGTTATTTCTGAGATATTTGATCTATCTATCTCTAAGAAAGTAAGAAAGTAAACAACTGACCTATCAAGACTATTTTGACATGTGAACTCTATTCTTAAAAAGAACTCATAACTATTTATATTTCGTGAAGAATAAATTTTAATCAAAAGTAAAAGTGTTATGACTGTATTCAAACTCTAATTAATCAAAACTATTTCTAGATTGCAGTAAAAGGAAAGAAAGTACTCAAAGGTGATGATTGTGTCTTTGTTGTCGAATAATATCACGATGGCATCTGACTATTAGTGACAGTTCAATAGGAATTAATTCAATGCTGACTTCTACAAAGAAATGGAAAGTATGAATAAGACAATCTAAAGAAAGCTTTGCCATCATAGAAGAAACACTAAGTATTTCGGGGATCCATGTGATCTCTAAACTTTATACATCAATCATCAATGATAAAAAACACTCTTATTCAAATTCACTACTTCAAGAAAATCTATAAACTCATAATTAAAACCCCTTATTCAAATTCACGTTGTGCAAACTTCTAATTCTTGATCAATGTCAATTAGAAATTACAATTCAAATTCATGACTGAGATTTCATGATCTAAACTGAACTAAATCTATCATTAAAAATCATATTTCAAAATTAACTAAAATTCTTTTAGAAGTCATAATCCAAAATCTATTTTTGTCCTATCATACTAAGGGAAAATTAATAAAAAAAATAGATCTACAAAGAATAATTAAAATGGCAATTAATTCTATCTCAATTAAAGATATCAAAACTTGAAACAACTAATCTATCAAAGCTTGCAAACAATCTTAACCTAATACTCTATTTATACTAATGCTCTGTCTAAGTTAATGCTCTGTCTAAACTAATACTTTGTCTAAACTAATGCTCTGTCTCAATTACCAAAACCAAAGTAATTAATCAAGACTTCAATACAACTATCTAAATTAGTATCCTGTGGGACGATTCATAGCTAAGAAGGGAAAAAAACACAATACTATAATTAACCATCTCCTACAAGAAACTTGTAATTAAGTAAAAACAAAATAGATTAACAAATTATAATTGACATATACACAATTAAAATTGAGAAATACATATAGTAAAGAAACAATTAATCAACAAGATGAACACACAATATCTATAGATATACACAGTCACCTAGACCATTGGTGGCCCCCCCAGCAAGTCGTGGCTACACTCCAACAAGAAAATGCAGGTGCTTAACTCAATGCAATCTGGAACAAAATTGCAAATAATGTATGTATTAAACAACAACAAAAAACTCTCTTAGTCGTTCCACAGGTAGTGGTATTTATATATAATTTACAGCTTCATAGGTCGACCTACTCTAAAAAAACAAACTCATTAAATGAGTTCTAACAACAACAACTTATAGAAATTTCATGAGCCACTCAACAATCACTGCAACTGCCCAATGTGAGGTGTGTCGAGCTTTGTAGCTAGAGGCCATGAGGGGGCACAAAACCCAGATCATTGATTCGTCCACCAAACGCCACCAATGTACCAACCCCTAGCTCCAGTGCACTCTGAGTGTTGAATCACGTGTTGGATGGAGTGTCGAATCGTGTGTCGGATCAAGTGTTGAACGAAGTGTCGGACGAGGTACTGGATGGAGGATCGGACTGGGTTTTTTCCCTATTGAAAGAAGACCATGCATTAGATCTTCATAAACATCGAACTAAACTGAATTGATCACAAAACCATTACAAAAATACCAATTATACATACCTAATGTGAATTCATGGTGAATTGATATATAAACCTTTGAGAATCATTCAAAATGGCTAATATGAAGCATAACATATGTAATATCGATGCAAAAAGGATTTGATCATCGCAATAAAATAGTCAAAACATGAACCCAACAACTACTAGAGGTTTGATTTTTTAAAGAAGAGTGGGTGCCCATAGGGATGGTGGAACTTCTAGGAGCATGAATACTCTGTGGACTAGATACGCCCCAGGAGGGATTTCCCCTAGGGGTAAGGTTTAGAACCTAACAAAAATGTCTTCCCAAAACTTGTCCCAAAGAAGAGCGCCCTAGGACCATAGGTATTAATAAATGGAAATCCTTTCCACTGGGAAACATTTCCCCCAAAGGACGTTCCCCCATGGAAAGGTGTGCTAACCCATGGGGAGTTAAACCCTCCTGAAATACTACTTCCCCCATATTGACTAGGGACAACCCCAAAACCACGAGGAATATTCCACCCAAAAGGTAAAACAACACCTGACAACACTGAGACGCTCATAGGAATGGTGGAGGCGGAAGGAATTCCACCTCCCGTGTTCAAACCAAGTCTTGGTCCCCCACTAAAAGAATATTTGGTTGTGGGAATCAGGATGGATGGGATGGGCATAGGAATGCTATCTAGACTTGCATATGGAAACAAAGACACAATTGGTTCCCCCTAAATGGAGGTTTTATCACTCCGTAATTTTTCTCGGTTGTGGGAGGAAAACCACAGAGGTAACCTTCAAACCAACTTTATGTTTGGAATCTAGCCTTTCCCAACGAGAGAGGAATCTCTCACTTTAAATTAGTCTCAGTGGCCAGATCTGAAATGAGAATACGATTTTTGAAATAGGTTGGTGGCGGAGTAGATGGAAGGTCCATTGGGAAATGGAGTCACAGAGTCAGAGATCAATGATGGTTTGTTGGACACTTGGTGAATTGAAATATAACTACTTAGAGGAAAGGTAGAAAATGCTTATTTAAGACAATAAATATCATTGTAGTAGAAGGATTAGAGAGAACACAATAAACCCTTAGGGAATCTATCAGGGACTAATCCCAAGATGATTATATAAGAATCACAAAACAAAATACATGCAACAGAGCATCAATCTGCAGATGAATTCCAATACATATACTTCACTTAAACAACAAAGAAGAAAACATTTAAACAAAAGAATTAAGACAATGAGAACATGTACATTGTATAAGCACATGCATAAAGAAACACAGTCACATGTATCTCTAGAGTCAAATTTTAGGTACTTCTGATCCAACAAATTACATTAATCTCATAAAACATTTTACAAAATGCATTCAATAAAACCCTTCCTCACACACTTGTTGACACTGAGTTCATGAAGGATCACAAAATATATAGAAATATAAGCTAAACATTAGTATTAACTCCATATATTCCAAATAAACTATAAACAACAAATTCCCAAGAGTAGAGTTATGGATATATATGCATAGGCATAAAAACGTTAAAACAAGTATGTCTATCCTATGTAAAACAACCATTCCTTCCTTAATGATATGATGATATTACAAATTGAGGTGTGAGAGATAGAGGTGATTCAATTATCAAACATTAAATGTAAACAATTTCCATGTAGGACTGATATTAATAATTGTGCTATAATATATATACTCTAGAATTCATTTCCCTAAGCTCTTAAACAACATTTTGAACATAGGGTAATTTGGCTTCAACTTAGTATATTCTTCTAAGTCAATGGATTCACATTCTAGTGTTATGTTTGCTCATAAGTCTACATTATCATTATTAGATGTTAGGAGAATTAAGTAGAAGGAAAGTAGAGGAAAATATAAAGAGAACAAACCAACCTTCTTAGTCATGCCTATCTTGTACAAACATGAGTGTGAATACCATGAATGCATTGAGAAAGCAAGAGGATGTGACACAACTATATGCTCTTTTATTAAATTCAAATATTCCTTTCTCAATGATGTAGTGGCATGATATTTCAATCCAATGCATAAGAACTTAGCAAGATATCAAAATAAACTTCCCTTCAAGGAAAGAGATAGAGCATTAGAACTTGTAATCAAATAGGATCAACAATAGATTAAAATCTAGTTAATGAAATAAAATTTGACCTAGTATAAGAATAAATTTCCAAATTTCTTGCAAAATGAGAGATGAGCAGAAGGATTAAATCGAAGTGAAATCATAAGAATGTACAATAAGATGATTAGATTGCAGTGGGAAATTCACATAAGATTGAGCTTTAAATTGTCTACACCATCCACTCATGGCTTCGGTAATCATTAAAAAAATGAAATAGAAAAGAATGACTAAATGATCAAACCTTAAATTCAAAGGGTCAATTAATATCATAAATAATCCTAAGAGCCTCAATGGAATGTTACCCAGGTTCTCTAGACAAAGAGGAATGATGCATTATTGAGGTCATCCTAGGATATCATGCTTGACCTTAGGATGCCTTAATATTGTGATCACATTGTAGGAACAACCTTCAATTGCCTTTTTTTAGCAATATCATGTATCAATACCTTATTTCTTTGAATCAACTATGAAAACTCTTCAATCTTCTTTTAGATAACTTGTGCCTTCATAAATTCAATAACAACACTTCAAACCAAGTTATAGGATAAAGCATGAAATCATCATAAAAAAATAGAAGTTAAAGATCAATCAAACATTAAATTAGAAAAGAAAATAAACATGATCAATGGGTCAAAGTGTTCCAAATAAATAATTACAAGGAACGTGCCAATAGATAGAAGGGTCATTAGAAAACAAAGACCTACTAAAAAACAACAAAATAAATGTACAATCAGAAAAGAGATCTTGAGCAATAAAATGTTAAAATTTTGGTATGCTCATTTAACCATATACAATGTCACATCATTGTCACCCAACCATAGGCATTCACATATGCCACCCTCAAGCACACTAACCTTTACTTAGAATAATTTTGGCAAGTATACACTAGAACCAATAGATAAACCCTAGCCACAATATTGATGCAGCAGCAACACAATAATCATACAAAGATAGTGTACCTTACACCAAGAGAAGAAAAAGAGAAATACCAGAAAGACTGCTACACTATTCCTTCAGACATGTG
>WSFP011453234.1:0-19535 GCA_009831015.1 Picea engelmannii
TGTACTGTAATATGGAAAGGAATGTGAGAGGGAAGACGATTTCTAGTTAGAACACCCCAATCAAAATGAATGGCCTCACAACTTGGAGGGGGTTCCATGGGAGAAGGAGGAATAGCCCCCAGCATGGTAGATTATGTATCAACAAGAAAAACATGGGTAGTATTGGGTTTACTCTCTAGCGGGAGAGTAGGATTGATCGATGGAGAGATCAGATCGACCACTTGGGTTTCATTCTCCAAGGGGAGAATGGGGTCGATAGGTGGAAACAGATTGACCACTTGGGTTTCACTCTCTAACAGGAGAGTGGGATCAACCGAGGATGGGATCAGATTGACCACTTGGTCTACTAGTTCAACCAAGGACATGACCATATTGACCACTTGATCAATCGGATTGACCGACAACGGGTCCAGAGTGATCATTCCATCAACTACAGGGGGGTTGAGAGAAAATTTACGATAAGCAGCTGGAAGTTGAGGCTGTGAAACAGTCATGTCTTCTAGTAATTTAAAGGCTTCATCCATATGAGGGAAAAGGTGAGTGAGATGACTCCCTTTGGATAACATGCACAGGAAATTGACTCTACTTTTCTTCTTCCCAACGTTATCGTGACTAGTTGATGGGAGGTCATCAACATGTTGTTCAAAGGCTGACGACATGGGTTGGTCAGGGTGTGTAGACCATACTTCTATAACCTGTGATAGACCAGGGAAATCCTTAAGAATATGGCTACCCTTACAAAGCCTACAAGGGTACTTGGGCTTATGGGTTGTTTGGGTGATCTTGACATCATCAACACTCCTAACATGATTAACAGTAACTAGTTGTTTTCCAACATGTTTGACAGTGGTTGGAAGTTTGGATCCTTTTTTATCTTTCTTCTTCTTAATCTTTCTTTTCTTCTTCTTCTTATTCACCAGGTTACTAGCTTCAGAACTTTCACTCGACGAAAAAGATGAAACGGAAGGCGACCTTGCAAGCGAAGAAGGCGAAGAAGACCTTACTGGTGAAGAAGGTGAAGGATCAACATGAGGTTGATGCTCTTGGGGGGAAGTGCTTATGACCGGAGCACTTACTGCATTCGGGATTACCTAAGTGGAAAACAACCATACCAGTAATCCAATTGTGAGACCTGGAAGTCTCAAAGTAGTGATGTGAGGAGGACCAATGTTTCTGTAAGAATGAAAAACAAAAGGTTCCCCTGGATCATAGGTTCCTTCATTGATCATTTCAGGAATTGGTGCCATTAAAAACAAAAATCCAATCTAGAGTCTACTAGGGAGAACAAACAACACATGCTAAAAATCTAGTAATCAAGCAAGAAAACAAAACCTTCTCACAATGAGCACACTAGTTGGTGATGAAATCCAACGTCGCGAGAACAATGTAAGAAAGGGGTGAGATAGAGTGGGTGGAAAAGTTATGTTGACAACCTGCTTAATGGATTTACACCCTGGTTCAAACTCCCACATATAATCGTGGCTATACCCTCCAAGAAGCCTAAGTGAGTTTGGCCAACGTCGATTCTAGGTACTGTGAAGACTTTCCCCTCCACAGTCACCTTGTGTAAAGACCCTAAAGAGATAGGCCACTAAGGTTACCAATCACTACAGTGATTCCTGGGGAAATAATTGACAGTCTGATCCACACGCAAGGGCAAGGCATCTAGCCTGAAATCAACTTGAAAAGCTTCCACTCATCATTGTGGGTATACCTCTCAAGTGACCCCCATAATATGTGCAACCTCTACACCAAGACCAACAAAGCAAGGTGAGTAACTCTGCCATTCTCAATGCGACCTTGTGATTGACCCTTTTGTTAGAAGGGCTTCCAGGAAAAAATGTAGTAAGTGGATTTAACTCTCCCTATCACATGATACTATGTTTGTTTACAGATTTGGAAAGTTATCTTTCACACCTATTCCAAAGCCCTACGACTAATCTAATGTAGGTTTGCTACCAGAAAAGATAAAAATGTCTAATCGATTTTTATAAGCGCTTTATTTTATGGTTGTTGTTACTTAAAAGGAAAATGGTGTGGACAATATGGTGTTTTGACTGACTCGAAAGTTATGCAAAGAGATGAAGATGCAATCTTTTCATTTCGATGAAAGCTATGCTACGAGAAGGAGAAAACATTTATCATTCCTAGATGCACAATGTCCCAAAATATTAAAACTCATCAAACATGTGCATCGACCAATCATAACACAACTCATAATGATCACCAAGATCAATATGTGCTTCTAATAATATACCAATACAAGTATGCTACATCAACCATAAACCATGTGTCAACAATACTATTAACAAGTGCATCCAACCATGTACCAAGTATGTACCAATCATGCATCAACTACTCATCAACTATGACTCATCAATATATACCAACATCATCAAATATACACCTCATGTATGTGCCAACTCATCAGCTACTTGTCTCAACCATGTACCCAACATGTACCTCAAGAAAAATATCTCATCCATTTCATCATCCAAATAGGATTTGTAACTCTATAATAGACCTGGTGTATAAGATCACATACCTGCAAACCTTCCTTAACTTTAACAACAAGAGACTAGCATTTTCATCAAACTTTACTTTAGTCTCACATGACTAATTTTGGATTAGTCAAAAACCCTAACTTGGAATAATCATAACTATATACCTGTCATGAATAAAGATCTAAAAATGGTACATAATTTTCTTCATTTTCTTTTATGCGATTCCTCCAGATTTCACTACTTGGAACCTCTCAGAAAAGGAGTTATAGCAAAAATGACATACCTTGTTGAATTCTAGCTTATTCTAGAGAGAGAACTTGTAGAACATGCCCCGCAGGGAATATTTATTGTATGGATATGAAAATGGTACACAAAATACTACATATTGTACTCTAACCAATACATTTAGTCTTACTAAATTTGGATATGTTATGAAGAAGTTATGGCATTTTTACCCGAAACACATGTTTTAGACTAGTTTCAGGACTAGCCACAAACCCTATTTTCCACAGCGTGTAACTCCAAAAATACAACGACCCACAAGCTGAAATTTGTATCATAACTACTTGGATATGTTTCCTCAATGGCCTCCCAATTTCATGGTCTAAATCATTCTAGAAAACAAATTATTTTGAAAATGGCGAGATGACCTGTAAATAACATACCTTAGAAAGCATCATCAAAATAATTTATCCTCCCTTGAATTTCGACCTTATTTACTTCACCTTCCCTATGAAATTGGGATTAGATATCCTTTAGTTACCTCATTCACCTATATATATTCAATATTATCAAGTGTGATTAAAATGAGAGAGCCTTTCCTCTTATTCATACTTTCATGTAGCTTCCTCAAGGGGTTACCTTTTAACCATCTTAATCCACTTTCTTTATTTTAGGGTTAACCCACTTCTAACCACTTGTCAACCTAGTAATTTCTCCATTAACTTTATTATTTAAATAATTTATTTTGTATTCACTTTGACTTATAGTACACTCATCACTTCACTATATTATTTACCTTCTAAAATCTCTTAAACCACTTTGACCTTTTTGGGCTTCTAGATGACTCATGAGGGTTCTCCAACTTCACATGGCCATAACTCTCTAACCGTGAGGATTTATGTGGCGTTCCACATACCAACAGAAATGGAATGACATGTACTATTGATATAGATTAGTCTTACCTGAAAATATATCAAAACTCATACCATTATCCATCAAACAAACTTGAGTCCATTACCCAAACCTGGGTTCTCCAACTTCACATGGCCATAACTCTCTAACCGCGAGGAGTTATGTGACATTCCACATACCACCAGAAATGGCATGAAATGTACTACCCATATAGAATATTCTTACCCTCAAATATATTAAAACTCATACCATTATAAATCAAACAAACTTGGGTCCATTACCCAAACCTTTGTGCTACCGTAATTCACTACCGAACTTTCTCCAAGGGTTGGCATCAATCACTAAGGATTGAAATAAATCTACAATATCACTCTTCAATGGTTAAAATCAATGACAACCAACAATCCATACCAATTTTCCATAAAACTAAGCCAATCGTCTGACAATCTCCCCCTTTGGCATTTATGGAAACACCAACATTGATGGAAAAACTTAGTCATGATAACATTCATGCTTACACTCCTCATCAATGTTTCTATCTCTCCCCATTTGACATCAATGGAAAAGGGTATCTCCCTTTGGGGTTGCTCCCCCTGAATGAACTCTCTTTTGATTTCTCCCCCTGTCTACATGCCTCTGTGCTCTCTCTCTAAGAATTTCTATCCTGCATCTGATAAATCTCTCCCCCTTTGTCATCAATGGAAAAGGTATCTTTCCATCTGGGGTTGCTCCCCCTAACTGAACTTTCCTCTTTATGATGCTTCCTCGTGTAAATCTAAGACATATAAGATAAGAATTCAAAAGCATTAATTTTAGAGTAGAAATTACTCTGAGTCTATGGAAAAAATACTCAAAGGATTCCCTTGGAAGGGGTTTTGTAAATATGTTTGCCACTGGTTCTTTTGTGCCCACATATTCAACTATGATGTTCTTCTTTGCAACATGTTCCCATAGAAAGTGATACTTTATTGGAATTTTATTCTTCTTGGAGTGCATCACTGGGTTCTTTGAGATATTGATGGCGCTTGTATTATCACAATAGATTGGAATGGGCTCATCATACTCAACTTGTATATATAAGTAAAATGATGCTCCACTGATACTTCGTTGGTCATCAATGCAACCTGCCCAATATACATTTGTGTAGGCAATAAGTGATAGACCCTTTCCTTTCGGATACCATAATCCAAATTCTTTTGTTCCTTTGAGATATGTGAAAATCCTCTTTACTGCTAAGACATGTGATTCCTTTGGTGTTGCTTGAAATTGTGCCACCTGTCCAACTAACTGCATTACATTTGGTTTAGATGTTTTCACATATAGTAAGCTATCAATCATTGGCATGTATTTCCTCTAGTCTGTAGACTTTGAATCATTATATTTTCTCAACTTGCAACTGGTTTTCATAGGAGTGGTAACTGGTTTGCAATCTTCCATTCCAAACATCTTCATCATTTCTTTGGCATTTCCAAACTATGTTATGTTGCACCACTATAAGTTTATGATGTCTTTTTGGGCCAACCATATATGTGGAAGTGTCATGATTTTTATGAGTCTCGACCCTGTAACATCATTGTTACTCTGGGAGGTCAACTTTATAGGATACTAGAGGTAGTTCTGACTATTATCTCGACAAAACAGTACCGAAAAGTAATCTCTCATACCACAAATTTTAGCCTCTTCACAATCTGGTTGTAAGAGAAGGAAACTGCAACCACTATAGCCTCGGACCAAGACCCTCCTATCCAAAAGAAGCAGATCAACAATATTGTATAAGAGCACCAAAATATTCATATTGCACCTATGAGGGTGCCACCACACTGCCCAGTCAAATCAAGTTATAATGAATTCCTTCATGTTATTCATGATGCATCTTCACTGATAGAGTCCTACCACACTTAAGAAGATCATGCAGCTAGAATGGTTAAACAGATTCAACCCCGCCAACAACAGGTTCATAATAACCTTCACCAAACTAAGCAGGATAGTTTCTTTAGCAAGGCAAGAAACACAACAAGATTCATATTCCACAAAAGCTTCCCCAGGAACTTGACGCAATGGAGACCATTTCTTCCTAAGGGGGGAAGAATGATCTAGGTGGAAATCGGTGGCCACCGACCTATTTCGCTGGCTCAAAATAAGGGTTTCAAACTTGGCAGTTTTTCACATATTTTTGAGTCCTAAACTTACGGGGTCGTTTTGAGGCCCTAAACTGTGCTTTTGGGCCCACCACAGTCACAACATAGGCTTTATCCAAAGTGTGACGGAAAAATGTGTATTCTTCGGATAGAAATTTCTAACAAGATATTGTGAGCCCTAAACGAAGATCGTATGGAAAAGTTACGCCCTTGGGAAGTTGATGTATCAACTACCTCGATGGGGCCCTCAAACCTTTTGGTGTTTCATCTTCTTGTGTTAGGGTTTTGGATTTTCTTTATGTTAAAAAGGCCTTTGGAGCCTCATCTTCATCTTCTTGTGAATGAGTGTATCCATCACATATCTTCTCAGAGACAAGCTTCCAACATTCTAGCAAGTTCATTCACTATGTATTTTTATAGTTTTTGTACATTTTTGTCATTAATAAAAATCATGCATTATTGTATCTCTATGTTTATTGAAAGATCCCCGTATATTTTATTGTTATATTTCCGCCTTCATTTTTTTAATGCAGATCAAACTTTGTACCTACAAATGTAGTATAACATGCATCAATAATGTCCAAGCTACCCCTAACCACTCGCCATTGCAATCCTCCCATGCTAGCAAGATATTGAAGACTGAATCCCACCATGCACTTGATAAAGGAAAAGACACGACTACCCCTTCCTCACCCTCCAATGACTGAAAAATTTGTGTCTTCCCAGATGCATTTCAGGTATGATTTCTCCCATGTGATCAACGAGATTAGGCCTAAAGTATCTGCATAGCCAAAGGCAAATTCAGGAAAATCAAGAGGTGACAGCAGCAACCAAGGAAGGGTTGGATCACAGACTGGGAAATATGGATTTTACGTTTTATGTTATCTATTGTTTTATGATAGTTGACTTCATGGATGTTTGGACAACATGTTTTATTTTGGATATATGAGTATTAGTTTTGAAATAATTTCAAATTTCATGAGCTAAAATTGTAAAAAAGTAACTATGTTGATGGGAGACACAAGGAGGTGTGTTTTTCTTAACTAAGGGTTATGTTATGATTGTTATGAACTAAAGGGAGTCAAAAGGAGTCCCACCTACTATTTATTATTTATTTATGACCCTTATTATGATTATTAATTTTCCCCCTAACTAAAGTTAGTTGAGTCTTTTAATTAACTTAACTAATGATTTGGTTCAACTACTTCAACCAATTCTAATTTGTTAAAAGCAAGAGGAAAAGGAGGAACAAGGGAGGATAGAAGCAGAAGCATGTTAAGGTTTTCTCTTTGAGTTATGTTGAGATAATTCATTTTTCAATCATTCATTTATTCATCACAGCTTAATTCTCTTTTGTGATGGAAGGGTCTTATTGTAGACAACAATATTCAGGGCCGAATCAAATCATTTAGACACTTGTTTTTTAGAGGTGTCGATCTGTCTTTGATATTCTGTGTAGACTTTTCTGTTTGTGAATTAATTTTCATGACTGACAAAGGCTATTGTGTAGAGTCGAGTGGGTAGAAATCTGTGGCAAGTTGATCAAGCTTTTATAGTTCAGTTTTGGTTTTCTGTCAGAGGTTCTTTTGTATGTTCCATCGAGGATGTCTAAGTTTGACTTTGGTCCAAGATTTTTGTATGAGATTTTGTAAATAAAATGACTCTTTGGTGAATTGGAATGAAATAAAGGATTGTTTTATGTCTCAACTATCTTGATTATCATCTTGGTGTCTTTACTGTTGTTCTTACATTTATTTCAGCAACTGTTATATTCAGAAAATCACATAAAAAGTGAATTTCTAGCAAGCTTTTTGTTGATAAAAGACTAGCCTAAGCACTCGTAATTAATACTTGTGAGTTAGGATGTTATTTTTGTTGGCTATAAACATAGGGTGATATTCCTGTCTACTTTTCTTTAGCCAAGTAAAGTCTGAAAATCTTTGAGTAAGATCATTTCATATATTTTCCTCAACAAAGTATTACCCAACAAACCTTATATTACAAATCCTTTGTAACATCCTTCTCTTGCGAGCACATGTTATTGACTTATTGTTTAAGGACACTTGTGTGCAAGTGATCCGGTTATAGTATGTGTTTATTTGTTTTTCTTATGGATATTATGATGATGTTGATGGATTGTGATTTATGTTGTTTGATATCTATGTATTAACAAATGCTATTGATGAGTTTCCTCTGAGTGTGTAGGAAACTTCATGGATTGAGGATGTCCATGGCATCAATGGACCTCCTTGGAATCCTGACTGAGTCAAGGAGCAGATTGTATTTGTTTGGGTATTTCATTATGCATATGTGACAAATGATCGATTATATTATAATGTTTTTTATGGATCATTGACAGTGTTTCGTTGATGGTTGTAGGATGACGATTGCTTGATAATATGACTCACATAAGGAGTGAAGGGGCCATGCACATAGACCAGATATTGAGGGAGAGGTGTGGCAGTGTCCCTGTCACAACCTACTAGCACTCTCATCATGGCTTGAATTGTAGATTAATGACTACCTAGTTCGAGGGTTCACGATGTCGTGAGGGAAGACTGAGACAATCTATCACAAATATTTCTAAGGGGTATGCAATAAGGCAGGATCATTATTCCTTAGTAACCCTTGGTCTCTCACAAGGTCTCCTGAATGGAGTGTTGACTCCAGGGATTGGACAACTACCATAAACAGTCAAAGGTGTGTGGCACCCTTGGAGCACGGAGTGCGTCTTGAAGGGCACATCACGTAATTAAAAATTTGAATCAAATGTGAGTGGCACCCTTGGAGCACGGAGTGCGTCTTGAAGGGCATGTCGTGTAAGTAAAATTTGAGTCAATAAATGTATGTGGCCTAGAAAACCCTAAGTGAGTAATTAACCTTGTAAAATCTTGAGCACTGCCGGATCAATCGATTAATTAATTAATTAAGGATCGAATTTATTAATCATAATCCCTATTAGAGTCTAAGCCCGTGTAATTAAAAATTTAATTAATCCTAAGTCTAAGTTAGTAAGAATACTAAAAACTAAATTTATAAGTTAAATAATGAGGGGATGAAGTAAGTTAGTAAATCAACTACCCCGATGGGGCCTGCAAACCTTTTGGTGTTTCATCTTCTTGTGTTAGGGTTTTGGATTTTATTTATGTTAAAAAGGCCTTTGGAGCCTCATCTTCATCTTCTTGTGAATGAGTGTAGCCATCACATATCTTCTCAGAGGCAAGCTTCCAATAGTCTAGCAAGTTCATTCACTATGTATTTTTATAGTTTCTATACATTTTTGTTGTTAATAAAAATCATGCATTATTGTATCTCTATGTTTATTTAAATATCCCTGTATATTTTACTGTTATATTTCTGCCTTCATTTGGTTCTCAAAATAATCCAGATCAAACTTTGTACCTACAAATGTAGTATAACATGCATCAATCATGTACCATAAGATATGCCAAATGTAGATACCATAACATCAATAATGAGTAGCTAATCATGTATACAATCATGTACCATGTACTAGAGAATCAATCATATATAAAAATTGTACCATATACCATAGCATAAATCATGTATATGCATGTACAAAATCATCAATGAAGTGCCTCATGTGCCTCATGCATATGCCACCATATATCAAGTGTATACCTCAACACTGTACCAACATCTCAAACACATGTCATATACCAAACCAGATGTAAGAGTATGCCTCACTCAAACATGTAGCCAAGATGTACCTCAATCAAGTTTCAATGCCTCAACAATATACCAAGTATGTCTCAAGCATGTACCATAACCAATACCAACAAGTAACCCTCAAATCATAAAGATAAACATACATGTAATCATGTAGTTGTCCTAATACAATATTTTACAGACCTGTATACTTTCCTTAGTCATCAACAACCTAGCACTAGCATATTTCCCAAAACCATATTGTCCTCATGGATAGTTGTCCTCGTGGGACTAAGACCTATTTTCATATGGGGCCTCCCATGAAAGGCACTAGGAAACCTGTGGGGGTGCCTCGTGGAACACTAGTTGTCTGACCTGCGGATGTCAACCAAATTAGGGTTTCCTCATAAATTATCGCTCTCCTCTGCAACCCCGAAACTTCTACACTTATCACTCTTTTTCTACCTCATATTTCACCATCGCAAACTTGCCAAAATATCACTTGCTCACTTAGATATATTCAATAGAATGTATGAGTGAATGTACTTATGAATGACTTCTTGAGGTGTATATATACTTTTTCTAGGTAACCTATGTCCTTAATTTTAGGACTTCTTTACTTTCTTGTTACAACCACTTTACCCTTACATTAATTGACTTGTAACCAACTAGGGATTTCTTAACCATTATTTGGGGCTTCTAAATTCATAAGGTCATAATTCCTCAACCATGAGGAACCACGTGGCATTCCACCTATCACCGAAAATGGCATGATGAGAACTATCCATCCATAAGTGAGTTACCTACATTTACACTATCCTTCATGACCTTTTTCCTTGATAACCTATGGATTCCATAACCATACCTTTAGGAAAATCATACTTATTCAAGGGTTGACATCAATAACAATATCACCCTTTGTAATTGATGGAAACATCAATGCCATGGTAAAATTCATGCTCCCCCTGTGACCATTTCTCCCCATGTTACCATTTCTCCCCGTGTCTCCATGCATCTGTTCTTTCTCATTGTTTCCATTCATTTGTTATTTCTCTCTCCCTTTGACATCAATGGAAAAAGGTAATTCTCCTTGGGTATTCTCCCCTTGTCTACAAGCCTCTACTTTCTCTTCATGGTGCTTCCTCACGTAACTCTTTGATGTATATAAAAATGCATTCAAAATATTCTTTACTTGGATTCTTCATGTCTTCTACTTCTCTCCCCCTATATTACTATTCATGATGTCATGTGGATCACTGTGGGGCAAAAAATAATCCAAGTTCTTGTCAAAGATACTTAAAGGTATTCCTCAAAAGAGGTTTGGTGAAGATATTTTCAATGTGATATGTTTTCTCAATGTACTCTACCTTGATGTTCTTCTCTGTAACATGTTCTTGTAGAAACTGAAACTTGATAGAAATGTGTTTTGTCTTGAAACACGTTACTAGATTCTTAGATATACTTATAGCACTGGTGTTATCACATAGTATTAGAATAGGCTCATCATATTCCACATGTATATCCTGTAGGGTTTTCTTCATCCAAAGAACCTGGGTGCAACATGTTGCTGCCACAATATACTATGCTTTTGTTGTGCACAAAAATATTGATGATTATTTCTTTCTCAACCATGATACCATACAATCACCTAAGTAGAAATTTTCTCCACTTGTACTTCTTATGCCGTCAATGCTACCTACCCAATATGCATATGTGTAGGTGATCACAAATAGATTATTCCCTTTTGGATACCAGTTGCTTTGAGATATATGAATGTTCTTTTTACTGCCATAACATGTGTTTCTTTCGATGCTACTTGAAATATCAAAACCTGCCCTACTGCTTGCATCACATCTGGTCTTGATGATGTCACATAGAGTAATATGTCAATCATTGATCTGTATATTCTTTGATATGCATCCTTATATTCATCATCCTTTCTCAACTTGCAATAGGTATGTATAAGAGTACTTACGAGTTTAGAGTCTTCCATTCCAAACTTCTTTAGAATTTCTTTGATGCACTTGGTCTGGGAGATGAAAATACCTTTTTCACACTTACATATATCTAATCCCAAAAAGAAATTCAACTCATTTTGCATGTCTTTGGGAAAATTCTAACTCATTATGTCATCATCACTCCCAAAGATAATATCATCTACATAAACTTCAATTATCAATATATTGTCTCGATCCACCTTTATGTAGAGATTGTTTTTTGTATTGCCCTTCCTAAATCCTTGTTGTTGTAGATACCTGTCCAAACTTGAATACCATGTTGTTGAAATTACTAAGACAATTGAGAGGGGGGGGTGAATCAATTGTTACTGTGCTTAAACAATTTATGACTATTCAAACAATTTTTAATCTCTTCCAAGCGACCATCAATATTATACAAGATATGAACAACATAATTAATGAACATCAGTCACACATAAGATATACACAAAGATAGATTTTCATGAGGAAACCCATAAAGGGAAAAAACCTCTTCTTCTTTGAATGATAGGAAGTCTTTTAAGTTATGTACATCATCTATCTTTGAGTACCAACTCAATGTGAGGCTACTACCGCTTTTTTAAAAGCTTCAACTTGCTCAGAGCACCAACCCTCTGATTTCTCTAGCACCCACTAGAAGGAAGCACCAACTCCCTGATTTCTCTAGCACCCACTAGAAGGAAGAACCAACTCCCTGAGTGTTCCAGCACCAACTGGATGGAAGTTTCTACTTCCACTTATACAAGCACCAACTTGCATACAGAAAACTTTGTGTTTTCCCAAGCACCACCCTGCCACCCTGTTTTCTAGACACAACTAGATGAAAGCTTCAAATTCCAGTATTTAAGCACCAACTTGAATAACAGAGGACTACAATCCTCCCTAGCACCTCCCTAGCTCCCTGATTATAAATAAATTATTGAATAACCAACAATACAGATATATCAATTCTTACCACTTCTTATCTATTCTTCAATTCTTCTCTGCTTAACTATTCTTCTTCTCTATTCATACTTGGTTTGACTTGTTGTCTCTTTCTATCTGTTCTTTTTCTGTTCCTCTCAAGATATTTGGTATGTGTTCATTCTGTTCTCTTCACCTTTTTTGTTCTGTTCAGCTTATGTTTCTCATCTCTGAGTTTGATCTCACACTGTGCATACTGTGATTTTCCTTTCTCCTAGTTCAACTCATTTTTCAGTGAGAACAACCAACGTCACACAGTCATGGATTTTCACTTTTATTCTCTCTAACAATTCAGTTACACCTCAAATATCCAAAGAAACATATCAACAATTGAATCGCCAAACATCCAAGAACTATGATTCAGTTCTACTAACAGAATTGTAACTGAACAGTTAACTGTGAAGTGAAATAATATCCCTTCAATCAAATTCGTGATTAATCATCACCATTGGATTACACCCACAGGGACTTGCATTTATCCTATATGCCCACTGGTTGTGACTGAACGCTAAACAGAAAGTGATTTCACATTTCAGAAATCTTGTGATGAGACATCTCATCTCTCCCATGTCGCAATCTCCAAAATGGAGCTTAGTTGTTAGCTCCTTCCTCTAGCCTTTGACAATGTGACCTTGGCTATGACCACAAGCCAAACATTCAAGCATTTTTCTTTCCAGATCAATGGTCCATAACTTTGGTGATCCGATGATCCAGATCATTTCGCGACTTCGCATATCATGAGTTCCTGTGTCATATCCCTTTGACTCCTCCAATGTGCAGGTCATTAAAATTCCAATTGCTCGCCACGTATCCTATAGCTCCAACGGAAAGGATTGTTTCGCGACTTCGTGTATCGCAAGTTTCCACACCACACTCTTTTGACTCCTCCAATGTGCAAGTCAGCGAAATTCCAATTGCTCACCACGTGTCCTCTGGCTCTCACGGCCAGGATTGTTTTGCGTATCATCTCCCTGGACAATAAAAGGTCCATATCTATCCTCGATCTTACGGCTTAGATCAATTCACAAATTCTCATATCATGAGTTCCTATAACTTTCATTCATCCTTCCTTTTCTTTTTCCCAGAGTTGACAATCCACTAACGTGTGTCCTCTTTAATCCAACAGCTATCCTCTTCTCCAGGACTTCGAACTTCGGGACTTTGGGGAAGTGTTAATGGTAAAACTCTCGAATCAAAACTCTCAGAGTGACATAACTCTTGCGTCCCTCGATGACGTGTCATGAGCCAAGCATCTTCCACATGTCACTTGGATTTGTGATTTCCACGTACCTGAAATGTCGAATCAACTTGACAATTGTCATTGTCTAATCATGCCACGTGTCCTTGCTGACGTAGTCTACCACCTATCCTTGTTGATGTGGTCTTCCATGATCTAACGGTCATATCTCTCCAGCCATCCAACAGCTGATATCAAATCACAATTTCACGTTTCACAACTTCGTGAGTTCTTGCAACTCTGCCTTTGACTTTCCCAGTTTGCGAGTCAGCGAAATGTTGATCTCTCACCACGTGTCCTGCCTCAATGGAAGTCCAGGGTTCCTTTGCATATTTGGAGTGTGGACTGACTCCTGGGCTTATCCTTCTTGGATCTTGTATGAATCTAGCGGCGCACGACTATCGACATTTCTCCCTCCAAGGATTTCTACAGTCTGTCTAAGTTCCTGAGAACACTATCCTCCGTGCAACTCCACGCTATTCCTCCTGAGATTATTGATCTTTCTCTTCTGTCTCTTCATTTTTGTTCTTGTTATCATTGGAAAACAAGTATACTCTCATCATGTTGATCTTGTCATCAATGAAAAACAAGCATACTCTGCCTTTTGTCTATAAATATGACAACAATCACCCCCTTTGGCATTGATGGCAACCTTGAAGAACCTGAAGAACCACACTATTATGATTGGACATCCAACCATACCACTGGAGCATCCTTACCACACTTTTTACATCCAACCATACCACTGTAGCATCCTTACCACACTTTTTCTCCCCCTTTGACATCAATGTCAAAGAAGAAACATGCTCACCCTGAGTTGTTGCAGTACATATCGAAGGTATCAGATATGCGACAAGCACATACTCCTCCTAACAAGGTGAACAAATTAGATGAAAGAAGATATGACCCCTAACTTATGACAAAGATATTCAAATGGTGTCACTGCTAATGGTTTAGTAAATATATCAGCTATATGTTTTGTGGAAGAAATATAGTTCAGCTGAACAACTCTGTTTGTAACTTACTCTCTGAGAAAATGATATTTGATTGGTATATGCTTAGTCTTGGAATGAAGAACAGGATTCTTGGAGACACTAATGGCACTGGTGTTATCACGGTGAATTGGAATCAGATCAGTATAATTTACCTTCAAATCTGCAAGAGTTTGGACCATCCATAAAATCTGAGTGCAGCAAGTAGCAGCAACAATGTACTCTACCTCTGTAGTTGATAAGGAAATAGATCGATGTTTCTTACTAATCCATGCTACTAATGAGTCACCTAGGAAAAATGCACCTCCATTGGTGCTCTTTCTCTCATCCACACAATTTTCCCAATCAATAAATGAATAAGTAGTTAACTGAAAGTTCTGATTTCTAGGATACCGCAGACCATAAGTCATTGTGCCCTTCAAGTATTTGAATATCCTTGTTACAACTACTAAATGACTTTGTTTAGGAGCAGAATCATAACAACCTACCATTCCAACAACTTGCATTATATCAGGACGGGATGTTGTGATGTACAAAAGACTGCCTATCATTGATCGATATGTCCTTTGATCAACATCAGGTGAAATATCATATTTACTGAGCTTGTAACCCACCACCATAGGTGTACTAACAGGAGAAGAATCTTCCATCTAAAATTTCTTCAACATCTCTTTCAAATATTTTTCTTGAGAGATAAATATTCCTGTAGAACTCTGATTTACTTGTAAGCCAAAAAAATATGACAATTCTCCTATCATGGACATCTCAAACTCTGTTTGCATAGAATTAACAAACCACTGGATAGAGGAATCATTAGTACAGCCAAAAATAATGTCATCTACATAAACCAAAACAACTAGTAAATAATCACCTTCAGACTTAATGTAGAGATTGTTGTCAACAGTACCTTTTCTTGAACCCTTTGTCTTGTAAAACTTTGTCCAAACTATAATACCAAGATCGTGGTGCTTGTTTCAGTCCATATAAATCCTTCTTCAGTTTGTATACATAGTCAGGATTATCTGTCAATGAGAATCCTTCAGGTTTCTCCATATATACTTCTTCCTCTAGATCTCCATTAAGAAATGTTGACTTAACATCCATCTGATACACTTTAAATTTCTTATGACATGAATATGCAAGAAACATTATGATGGCTTCCAATATTTCCACTAGTGAAAAGGTTTCATCAAAATCATATCCTTCAACTTGTGCATACCCTTTACAAACCAATCTGTCTTTATTCCTAACAACTTGTCCTTTTTCATTCATTTTATTCTTGAACACCCATTTGGAGCCTATTACATTCTTATCTTCAGGTCTAGGAACAAGCTCCCAAGTATTTTTCTTCTCAATCTGATCAAGCTCTTCATTCATAGCTCTAATCCAATCATCATGCTTGTTGGCTTCATAAAAAATTTTAGGTTCAATCATAGATAGAAAAGCAACCTGAGATTGTTTTGAGTCTTTAATCAATTTCCTTCTTGTGTGAACTCCTTTATTTATATATCCAATTATCTGATTTTTAGGATGATTATTTCTAACTATTCTGAGAGTTGTTTTTGTTTCTTTCTGTTGATCTATATCAGCCTGAGTATTTGTGTCTTCATCTGATTCAGATTCTTCTCTTTCTGATCCTTGGACCTGTTCTTATTCAACTTCAATTATATCTTATGTGCTTGGTTCAACACTTCTTACATTATTTACTGGGATTTCTTCATCAAATTTTATGTCGATACAATTAACCAATTTATGCAACCTCTTATTATAACATTTGTATTCTTTATTGTTTGTAGCGTAACCTAAGAAGATACCTTCATCAGCCCTGTCATCATTATTGCCAATATTTTCATCATTATTCTTGATGTAACATTTACACCCAAAGACTTTAAAATGTGTGTTTGAAGAAGGTCTTCCAAACCATAGTTCATAAGGAGTCTTGTCACTGTGTGGCCTGAGATGAGATTTTTTAAGGATATGAGCATCTGTATGGATTGCTTCCACCCAATATGTTTGATCAATATTCCTTTCATTCATCATTGATCTTTCCATCTATTGAACTGATCTATTCTGCCTCTCAACTACTCCATTTTGCTGTGGAGTCCTTGGAATAGTGTATTCTCGTTTGATTCCATGTTTATCACATAATTCTTTGAAGTTCCATGAACTGAACTCTCATCCTCTATCATACCTTACTGCCTTCAATATTTTTCCTATTTGATTCTCAGTCAGAGCCTTAAACACTTTGAATTTTTCAAATGCTTAAGATTTTTCCTTAAAAAAGGAAACCCATGTTAGTCTAGAATAATCATCAATAATCAACATAAAATAGTTTTTGTTTCATGTACCTTCTTTTCTTGATGGTCCACATAAATCCATATGTACTAACTGGAGAGGTTTTTCTGTTGAAGGAAATTTTTCAGATTTGAACTGTGTCCGAGTAAGTTTTCCTATCTGGAAAGGTTTACAAACAGAGTCATATGGCTTTGATATATTTGGAATATCTTTTACCGCCCCATTGTTTCTAAGCTTGATTATATGATCAAAATTTAGGTGTCCAAGTATCCTATGCCATAGCCAAATTTCATCATACTTGCTTAATTGGCATTCTTCTTTTTCCTCTTTTAACACATAGACATTGCTTTCTGTTCTTATCCCTTTTGCAACCAACTGTCCTGAATTCACAGACTTTATTTTACAATCTTTAGAAGTAAAAACAACTTCACATCCTCTGTCACAAACTTTACTGACACTTAGTAGCTTATGTTTCAGACCATCTACAAACAACACATCTTGAGCTTTTCCTTTGCCATTACTCAGACTTAATATTTCTTTACCTTTTATTTTTCCTGGTGCATCATTTCCAAAATTTACATTCCCTGATTTGCTTTCACTTAGAGTTAGAAACTTACTTTTGTCTCCAGACATATGTTTGGAAAATCCACTGTCAATATACCAAGGATTCTTTTGTCTTTGGGCTGATAACACTAGTATATACTTGTCATCTTCTTTCTTCTTCCAAACCTTGAAATTTTCAGCAGTGGGATTCAAATATGGCTTATAATTCCTTAAGCGACAATCTACAACTTTGTGTCCATAGTTATGGCATATGTAACATTATGGTTCATTGAATACCAGTTCATAACGATTGTTATGCTCATAACTGTTGTTATGTTTCACCTGCGTCATTTTCCCAACCATCACATGGTTTATAGTTTGTGGTTGTTTGTTGCTTGGTTGTATTGATCTTTGTTGTGGCATATAATTATTCCTTGAGCATCTTGATTGCTCATATCTAAATCTTAAAGAACAAGTTATAGCTTTGTGACCAAAGTTAGAACAAAAAAGACAATATCCATAGAAAAATCCTTTGTACCTGGAAAAAGACTAACTTCTTTGAGAGGGTCGATTTCTTCCATGCTGATAATTTATTTGATATATAGATTCGGTTTTGGTACTTTTTCTTTCATTCCTTCTTGGTGGCTGATTTTCTTTGTTTGTTTATGCAGAGTGGTTGTTGTCAATGATTGTAGATTTAACAAACTTGATGGATTTTGTATTACTTGGATGATCACTACTTGGTCCTTCTTCATATCCCAAGCCATCTTTCAACTTTGGATTTCTTTGCTGATTTAGAATGTAGGTTAATCCTTCTGATGCTTTAATACTTGACAGATTTTGGTGATACAATGCCTTAAACTTCTCCATCTCTTTTCTAGTTTTTACTATCTCTTCTTCTAAGACTTCACATCTCGCTTTATTTTCTGATAATTGTTGTTTCTGAATGTCCTCTATTTTCTTTGCCTCTTCTAACTCCACTTTTAGCAAAGAAAAATCTTCATCGGGTTTTTTACCATTCATTTTAAATTGTATCAACAACTAGTTTTGTTTTCTCTTATTAAATATAAGTTTGTCAATTTGTTCCAAAGCACTGATTAATTCACCTTCCATATCCACCACAACTTCCTCATCATCCATGTCACCTCCTGTGTGTTCATCATCAAGATATCCCATAGCCATAAGCATAAAATCATTCACTTTGTCTTCGCAGGATGAATTGTTATCTATGTCTTCTGAGGAGTCGTCATTGTTTGCATACAAACTTTTCTTTTTATCATATTTCTTAAATTTGTATTTCTTTTCATCATCAGAGTTCTGGTCCCTTTTCTGGTGAGGACACTTAGATGCAAAATGACCCATTTTACCATAGTTAAATCATTTGAAGGGAAACTTGCCTTGGTATTTGCCTGATCCTTTCTTTAATCTTCTCACAAATTTTGCCTCAATATCATCTAGTTCTGAATCAGTATTCTTGTATGCTTTAAAAGATGCTTCTCTAGTAATGGATTTATCTTTACTAATTCTCATTTCATATGCAGTTAGAGTTCCTAGGAGTTGATCAATGGACAGAGTTTTAAGATCATTTAGTTCTTCTATTGCAGAAACTTTTGGAATAAATTTATCAAGCAGAGATCTTAAAATCTTCTGAACTAAAAATGATTCTTCAATCTTCTCACCAAGACCTTTCATGTCATTCACAAGCTCTTCAACTCTTAAAAAATACTTTCTAATTGTTTCATCTTCATTCATCTTTAGTTGATCAAATTTCAATCTATATGTTTGAAGTTTGGCATCTTTTACTTTCTCATTTCCTTCATAACTGCTAATAAGTTTATCCCACATTGCTTTGGCAGATTCAAGATGCATCACCTTTACAAACTCATCTTCAGCAAGTCCCTTCAAGATAGCATTCATTGCCTTTGCATTGAAACTAAATTCTAACTTATCATCTTTAGAAGCTAGCACAACAGGCTTTATATATCCAGTTTCTACTACATCTCAAACATCAACACCTAAGGCCATTATGTATGTTCTCATTCTAACCTTCCAGAAGGAAAAAT
>WSFP011453240.1:0-19535 GCA_009831015.1 Picea engelmannii
TTAAATCCTTTCTTTGTAAATTTTTAAAGGAACATATTCCTATATTTAACATTCATGTTAACTGTATCTTCAATTTTATCTCTTTACGAAGATTTCATTTAGTAGTTATATGTATCTTGTCACTACCTTAGAATATATTCAATCTTTGTTTAATGTCTCTGGAATCAGTGTTGGACTACTGTTATATTTACAAAAGCCATAATTTTCTTGTATAACTCTCTTTTTGAATTGAATGTTGTAACTAATGATGGGACCCTGTTTTGGTGCGAGGATACCCATCATCTTAATCAAGATCTCTCCTCCCCTTTTTAGTTGGAGGACGACTAAGACTGGGAGATGGATCATGCCCATAGAAAAATCCAAGATAACTACAGGTTTTTTCAATGATGTATTTCCATTCTGTAGATAATTTCATTCAACCTCCTTTCGTACAATTCTAATATTTCAATGGCATGTTTAGTTACTAATATTTTATTGATACGAATTTTGCAAAGTCCTCGTGAGTAAGCAACTTCAAATATCTGCGTATTTCCTTGGACATAAAGGTAGTCGAGTTCCATGCCCGTATCCCTCACTATCTCATTCCCTTATTTCTAAAGGAAGGGCACGGTCCCTTTCTAGTCCTTTTATTTACTGTGTAGTTTTGTTCCAGTTTCGGTACCATTGAATAAGGGTAACCTGTTTTGTGATGGAAATTTCAGAGGCTGCCAATGGCCAAATCACTGATTTGCCACTTGTAATAATCAGCCCAGAGGTAGTTCCGACATGTTCCCCACTCATGGAGTCATGGTTATCTAAATTTAACATGGTTGTTCCATTTGTCCTCTTGCAATCAATATAAAATATTATGTTTTCATACAAGTGTCATAGTCAAATAGTTAGTTGGGTCAAATCAGGTCTCTGCCCAGCAGTCAAAATAATTAATTACAATTACCAAATTCAAAATTTGGAATTTCCATAAATGGCAAAAATTTTCCAAATTCGAATTTACTAAAAACGGAATAATTTTCCAGCAATTTTAAATCTCAAAAATATTTTATTTTTGGGGATGTCACATCCTTTCCCCCTTCAGTAAAACACTATCCTCAATGTTCGTTCCTTTCCTAGAACAGGATTGGATGATATTTCTTCAAATCTCCCTCCAACTCCCAAGTGGCCTCCTTAGGACTAAAGTGCTTCCATTGCACCTTTACCTGAGCGACAACTATGTTTCGAAGTGTTATTTCTCTCCGGTCCAGAATGCGTAGGGGTTCCACTAGGAACTCTCCTTCGGGTTCCACCTGCACCAAGTTCCAATCAATCCTATGAGTAGGGTCATGAATATACTTTTTCAGCAATGAAACATGAAATACATTATGAATTCTTAGATTAGCTGGAAGTGCAAGTTGATATGCTACAGGTCCAATTCGAGCTAGTATCTCGAAGGGCCCACAAAACCTGGGTGCCAGCTTGCCACAATTCCCTAAATTCAATGAGCTATTTTGGGCTTTGACCTTCAAATAAACACGGTCTCCCACTTGAAATTCCAAGTGTCTTCTTTTCTGATTTGCATAGCTCTTATGTCCATCCTGTGCTTCTTTCAAGTTTTTTTGTACCTTTATTACCATGTTCTCCATTTCTTGGAGCATCTGTGGTCCAACCATGAGTCTGTCAGCCAGGTTATCCCAACTAATTGGATTCATACACTTTCTGCCATACAGTATTTCGAAAGGGCTCAACTTAGTCGAAGTTTGGTACCCATTGTTATATGTGAATTCTACCAAGTGCAGGTAGTTTGGTTTCATTCTTACGTACATGCGAAGCATATCCTCTATGATTTAGTTGTCCTTTTGGTCTGTCCATCTGTTTGTGGATGATAACTCGTATTGAAATTCAAGTTAGTGTTTATCCCTACAAACAATTCCTTCCAAAAAGAGGATGTAAATTTTACGTCTCTATTTGAAACCACCATTTTAGGATGATCCAGGTGGATATCGGGGGCCACCCACCTTTTCCAAATGGCTCAAAATAGTTTTCTGGCCATTTTGGCAATTTACTATTTTTAGCAGGTTTTCACTTCCAGGGCCATTTTGAGGGCCTAAATGAAGTTTTTTCGAGATAGAGGTTCTCAATGATATCCAAAGGAATGATTGAGGCCCCAAAATGAATCTCCTCGACGATACCTTTCTAACGAGCTATCACACGCCTAAAACGAAGATCGTATGCAAAAGTTACGACCCCGGGAAGTTGATGCACCAACTTACCCAAACGGGGCCCACATGACTTTTGGCCCTTCATCTCCTAGGGTTAGGTTTTTGGATGTCTAGGACTTTTGGCATTCCCTTCTATTGTAAAAAGGCCTTCCGAGCCTCATTGTAATCATCTTTTTGCGAATGCGAGTAGCCGTCACATCTCTTCTCAGAGATAAGCTGCCACCATTCTAGCGAGTATTTCACTCTGTATTTTTACAGTCTCTGTACATTTATTTCATTAATAGAAATCGTGTATTACTGTATCTTTGTGTTTATGGTTGCATATCTGATATATATCTATTATATTACTGGATATACGCGATATCTCTGTGCATTTCTTTATTATATCTCCGCTCTCATTTCGTGCCGAAAATAATCCGGATCATAGGAATACCATGCAGTCAAAAAAAAATCATGAATATTTCAGCAATGTTTATATATTTAAAAGTAGACTTTACATGAATAAAGTGTGCAGACTTATTGAGTTTATCGATTACAACCATGATAGAATCATTTTGTTTCTGAGTTTTAGGCAAACCTGTGATAAAGTCCAGTGATATAGTCTCCCATTTTCATTCTGGTATTTGCAATGGCTGTAATAGGCCGGTTGGATGCTGGTGTTCGGCCTTAACCTGCTAACAATCTTGGCACCTAACCAAGTACTCTGTTGTTTCGCCCTTAATATTAGGCTAGTAAAATAGTTTTCTAAGTGTTGTTATTGTTTTCTGGTAACCTGTATGGCCAGAATATGGTTTCTTATGCACTTCGTCCAAAACTGTTAATTTTAACTCTGTTGAATCTGGTATGTAAATCCTGGTTTTCAATCGTAATAGTCCCTTCTTGTCGATGCTTAATCTGATTTGTCTGAGTTTGTGGTACCATTTTGTAATTTTGTCATTATATTAGTGTAATCTCCATTGTTAATACCTATCGTCCTTATCCTTTGTTCCAGATCACTTTCTTCCCTACTGATATTTATCTCAAATAACCAATGGACTCTTCTGCTTAAAGTGTCTGCTACTTTATTTTCCTTGCCCTTGATGTGTTTGACCTCGAAGTCAAATTCACTCAAGAAGGCTAGCCATATTGCTTGTATTGCATTAAGATCTGGTTGATTGAACAAATAATATAAATTTCTTGCCCATTATGTAGTGTCGCCACATTTTTAAGGCGTGTATTACTGCTGCCAATTCTATATCATGAGTGACATAATTTCGCTCATGTTCTTTTAATTTTTCGGGACTCATAAAAAATAACGTGTCCTTCCTGAGTTAGGACACCACCTAGTCCTTGTTTACTTGCATGAACACATACAGTGAATTCTTTATCTAGGTCTGCTACCTTCAATATGGGTACAGTTGTCAATAATCCTTTCAGCTTGTTGAAACTGTCTTGACACTTCTCTGACCAGTTAAACTTGGTCCCTTTATTATGTAATGAGTTGATAGGGTAGTATATCTTGGAAAACCCTTCTGTAAATCTACAGTAATATCTAGTGATTCCCATGAATGAATGCATATCCGCTACATCCTTGGGTACCGACCATTCCATAATGGCTTTTATTTTCTTCGGGTCTACGGCAATGCCTCCTGCTGAAATTACATGTCCTAGATATTGTATTTCTTTCTAATAAAAGTCACACTTGTCAAATTTGGTGTACAATTAGTGTTTCCTCAATGTTTTCAGAACTATCCTTAAGTGTTCATTATGTTCTTCTTCTGTTCTTGAATAGACCAGAATGTCGTCGATAAATACGACCATAAACTTGTCCATGTATTGACTGGAAATATTGTTCATTAGGCACATAAACATGGCTGGTGCGTTAGTCAGTCCGAAAGGTATGACTATGAATTCATAGTGTCCATATCTTGTTTGAAAATTTGTTTTGTTTATGTCCTCATCTTTAATCCTAAATTGATGATAATCGGATCATAAATCCAACTTTGAAAAGACCTTGGCCCGACCTACTTGATCGAACAGATCATTTATCCTTGGTAAGGGGTATTTGTTCTTAATAGTCAGTTTGTTCAGTTGTCTATAATAGATACATAGTCTTAGAGTACCATCTTTCTTTTTCACAAAGAGGACTGGTGCTCCCCATGGTGAGACACTTGGTCTGATATACTCTTTGTCCAACAATTCCTATAATTATATTTTTAATTCTTCCAGTTCTGGTAGATTCATTCGGTAGGGTGCTTTTGAGATAGGGGCTGAACCAGGTAGTAGGTCTATGGAGAAGTCTATTTCCCTTATAGGAGGTAATTCTGGTATCTCATCCACAAACATGTCTCTAAATTCACATAGGACAACAAAGTCTTCTAACTTTGGCTTATCTTCTTTTTCTAATAGATTCGTCATTTGGATGGCATAAACTTGACATCCCTTTCTAATACATTTGTTGAGTTGCATCGCGGAAACTTGTCTGACTGATACAGGTTTTGGTATGCCTTGGGATATTCTAACAATGCCAAAATCATCTTTATAGCTAAGTATCTTTGTATAATAGTCTAGTATTGCTTTGTGTTGTTCCAACCAATCCATCCCGATAATCATATCATAAGATCCTAGTGGTAGGATGCTCAGATTGGTCCTTATATTTTGACCATCTAAGATGAAATCAAAATCAGAAATAAAGTCAACTACTTTCCTTTTAGTACATGTTTCTAATTGTACAAGCCATGATTTTGTGTGTTTCAGTGTTTCAGTTTCTTAAGTTTATTCGACTCTACTACATCGGGAGTAATATAACTTAACATAGCTCCAGGGTCAATTAAAATATAAATTCGAGTGTCATTGATTTTACCTTCGATTTCTACCACCGAGCACTAGTGGTCAGCTTGTCGACCATCTATGGCTACATTTATCCGATTGAGGCTTCTTCCCACGTCTCCCACTATCGAGGCTTCCTGCAAATTGTGAACAACAGTTATATTTGCTTAAATTAAACGTGGACAATTCCTCCTTAGATGAGTCTCTTCTCTTTTTCCAACACTTTAATGGCTCGTGAGAGTTGTCCCCAAACTTCTTCGTTCCCTGGTTTACCGATTTACCGCTACCTTGTGCATTCAGATGATTGGAGTGAAAATCCTTCCTTGGGAAACTTTTTGTTGCATTCCAATAAGGATTTGGTTGGTATCCCTTCTTCCACAGGTTCATTCGATCTTTCTTCTTATCCTTCCAGGACTTGGGAAACTCTACTCGCTACTTATACTAGTCATAACACATTCGTTCTTTCCTGAATACCTCACTCAAGGATTTGGGGTTGTCAAACTCAATTCTTTCCTTGTAGGACTGTGGTAAACAGCTTAAGAATCGCTGGATTTTTACTTTATCCTCTGGGATGTATGGTACGAACCTTACTAGTTCCAGAAATTTATTTATAAGGTCATCCATCGTCATCTATCTGAGTCATAACTCGTAAAATTCTTTCGTCTTCCTTTCATAATAGATTTCAGAAAGGTATTGTTTCTTAAAATACTTCTTAAAGTCAGACCATTCCAACTATTTCTCCTTTAGGCCCTTGGCCAATTTCAGGTCCTACCACCAAATGTTGTCTTTTCCCTTCATATTGGTGATGGACATTTTGACCTTCATGTTGTTGGAATAGTTATAGATTTGGAAGTATTTTTTGATGTCCAACAACCATGCCTCAGCTTCTTCTCTTGTCCTAGATTCTCCATCAAAGGTAGTTGGTTTAATCTTTTTAAATTCTCCTTCAAGGTGGTCTATTTGTTTTCTTTTTATGTCTGGTATACTTTTCTCTTTAGTTGAAGGTGTCCCTTCAGACGAACTATCTCCTTTTTTTGTTTCCAAACCAGAATTCTTGGAGGCCCTTTTGCTGACCTCTTCATCATGGCTATCATCTTTTGGGATTTTCTTGGTTACTTTACTAAGCAGCAAGACTTCATTTATCTCTTGGTGTCCATGCTGTGATTTCTTCAATTTTTCATTGTCGGCCTTCAAAACCTACAGTTAAATAATAAGATTCCTCATTGTTTCCAACACCTCCGTGGGTGAGCTTCCATCACTGTTTTGTTTTGGATCTCCAAGAGGTCCTTGCTGCGGATTTCCTTCCATCCTGCTTTTTGCACCCTCCTGAGCTGCCATAATTTACAAAAACATAAAGGGATTTTTGTTTGTAACCATAAGATTTATTAGTTTTACATAAATCAGAATAATTACTACGCAGCTAATGTGGCCTTGTTCAGGCACAATGTTGTATCTTTTTCTCTAATACCATATGTAATGTACCTCAAAAAAATTGTCTTAAAAAAAATTTTGTTTGTACATTTATCCTTGAATAGTTTCGAGATTCAAGCAAGTAAGCTTTATGTTATATAGCTTGAGTATGAATGTTTTTTAGAGTCCTTACTGTCATCGACTATCCTTACCATTCAACTTAAAGTTTTATAATCGATGATATAATAAGTGTTTACTTCTCACTTCAATGTTTATTTAAAGTCCTGTAATTATAATTACTTTCCTAGTTGTTTGTACCTATAACACTACCACAGTATTAACAATACAAATGACTTTGGGATTTTATGGGCAAATCCTTACACGTTAGATCCTACATAGAAACATTACCATATGTTTACAATACAAATGAATTTGGGTTTTATGGCCTAGGCCTCATGTGTTAATTCATACACATACTCATACGATGAAAAGGACCAAATAGAATTAGGTAAAAGTAGTATTAATATATACTCCTCTGCGAGAGTTTAAATATAGGCAGACTCCTTTAGTATTAAAATTATCTGGATATGAGATAGTGGTTAGGTAAGACCCTTCCGATTAAACTCAGAGTACGAATATTTCATAATCCTCCACCCATGCTAGTAATCCTTTTCGGCTCAACCTATTCATAACGTAGCATCAACTGCACATGTAATAATTGCATTCATTGTGATTTAGGGTTTATGTCTGATATGCAATTACCCATCCCATTTGGCTCCACTTTTCCGAACATACTGTCAATTGTACATTGTATTAACTGCATTTACTTTGATTTGGGTTTAAATATTTCCATGAGTCGCACCCACACTTCTTTACTCGGTAGCTCATTAATTATGAAAGGAGGGGTAGGTCAGATACGCACTTAATATTGGAAAAGGCATTAAAGGAGGTAGGGTATACGTTGAAGTCAAGGCCATCACTTATCTTGCTATCTAATATGGACATGAAAAGTCGATCTCATCACCTGGTCATTCGTACCCACAGACCTCATTCTCTGAGGAAGGGATTAGTTAGGTTGATGGATTCTGTTGTGGAGAGTTCATCCAAAAGTCTAACTCTGCGACCCCGATTTCTTGGCGAGGGGAACAACAGTGAGGTTTTGTTCATAGTGGAGGCAACATCTCTATCTATCCTACTGGTAAGGTTCATGTTACTTTTTTATCTCTAGTTCTGATATTTGTGGCCGAGTTTTTTTCTTCCTCTTGCAACCACTATGGGTGACCTACGCGTCGTAGTGATTATACTCTCTATAAGTGGTTTTTATCTTGCTACCAAGACTCCAAGAAGGATTCTGGAAGTTCCTCCCCTCTGCTAGGCAGTTGTATTACAGCATCCTTATCTGTTCTAGAAATTTCCAAAGGGGCTGGATACCTCGTCCCTTTGTTTCTTGTTGTTTTCGCAAGTATATAGTCTCTAGGGTGTGATGTTTTCCACTCTGCTTCGCTCTCCTGTATCATTGTTTGGTATTGAGCTTCTGCAGGGTTTCTCGGATTCCATTCCATAAAATACGTTTATTACGATGAGGGCGTTGCACTGTAACTGCAATATTTCCTTGTCCATATTAATGAATTTTTGTTGTTTCATTGGCTCTAAACTTCCCTCGTGGATGGTTATACTATGTTTAGTGTTTAAATAGGGTTTTCCCAACCAAACTCCACTCTTCTTCCTCAAAGGGACCCTTTCGATTGTATACCATATAAATGGTAAATTATTTATGGGTTCTGTAATAGCTTACTGTGGTCTGTCGATAAATTAATTCAATCTGTATTACTTAAATCCTTTCTCTGTAAATTTTTAAAAGAACAGATTCGTATATTTAACATTCGTGTTAACTGTATCTTTGATTTTGTCTCTTTACGTAGATTCCGTTTAGTAGTTATCTATATCTTGTCTATACCTTAGAATATATTCAATCTTTGTTTAATGTCTCTGGAATCAGTGCTGGACTACTGTTATATTTACAAAAGCCATAATTTTCTTGTATAACTCTCTTTTTGAACTGGATGTTGTAACTAATGATGGGACCCTGTTTTAATGTGAGGGTACCCATCAGCTTAATCAAGCTCACTCCTCCCCTTTTCAGTTGGCGGACGACCACGGCTAGGAGATGGATCATGCCCATGGAAAAATCCAAGATAAGTACAGGTTCTTTCAATGATGTATTTCCATTCTGTAGATAATTTCATTCAACCTCCTTTCGTATAATTCTAATATTTCAATGGCATGTTTAGTTACTAATATTTTATTTATACGGATTTTGCAGACTCCTCATCGGTAAGAAGCTTCATATATCTACGTCCTTCCTTGGAGATAAAGGTAGTCGGGTTCCATGACCATATCCCTCACTGTCTTATTCCTTTATTTCTAAAGGAAGGGCATGATCCCTTTCCAGTCCTTTTATTTACTATGTAGTTATGTTCCAGTTTCGGTAGCATTGAATAAGGGTAATCCGTCTTGTGATGGCAATTTCTATTGTTGGAAAATAAAACACTATATGGGATGTTCATTTGCTTCAATTCCGAACGCAATATGTAATATTATTCTTAAAATAATTACAGGGTTTCCCTTCCGCCTACTTGTGTTGGCATATTGGTTATTTTATTGGTTTAATATATTAGTGCCATATTGGCTACTTCCTCAAAAGGATTTTTGAAAAAGAAAAAGGTACTCGGCTATTGCCAACTATATGGATGTCTTGTTTATAGTTGACTATGGATCGTAAGATGGTAAATGAATTCAATTTGCACTTACTGTACTTTGTGTTAAAGGCTTTCCTTTGAAAATTCTAGGTGATTATGTTTTATTTACACAGTTATGAATTTACTCAAGGGTATATGCTAAGTTTCGGGATGCCCCCTCTTCCTTGGGCCTTCGCGCCTCTCATGATTACTTCTAGTAATTAAACTGTGTTAATCCGATTCACTCCAAATAATTTCCCAACATTTCAACTTATAACTTTTCATTAAACACCGGTTTGATATAAAGATGTGTAAATGTTGTAGGTGGTTTTTGGTATTCACAAGATCACTTTCGTACTTTAAATATACATATAAATATTAGACACTTGTGATTAGGGTTATCTCCAGAAAATCATGACTGTTAGGATGGAACATGGAAGAAATCTTAGTTAATTACTCTACTGTTGCGCGTGATTTTATATATTCGAAAATATGTATATGTACATATATTATTTTATATCTATACACTATGCAGTTTTCTATTTACATTCAATATATAGGTGAACTGAAATATTCATTGCATTTTACTTGTGGGATTTTCAACGACAACACTTTACCTTACTACAGTAGTAATCAAACCACAACACAAATCTTCTTTAATAATTGACTAGGAAAATCTTTTCAGCTAGTATACTTTCGGGGACTAGTATTCATAAAAAAAATGAGATACAACAAAGATAATCCATTCTGAACTAGTGGGAAAACATTCTAGCAGTTCCTAAGTTTCAATAGGACTCATTCGATCCTTCATCTTTAATATTATCCCTAATTAGAATTAATAGATGCATTCTATCAAGTATGTAACCATTTAACATTCATCCAGAGAAGGGACATGAATAACATATCTGAAATAATACGTTGAAAGACAAAGGGAAAAACCACATTCCTCCCAACCATAGAAGAGGGTAGCCAAATTACTTGATTGATTCACCCCCAAGCCTGACCATGAATCCATGAGGGAAAACTTGGAAAAAATTATCTTCAGCAATGTCCTACAGCTCCACTAGTTTCCCTTGCCTCACACTTAAGCAGTGTTCATAACAACAAGTAAATCAATAGTCTCATTCCCCAGCATACTTGGCAGTGTCCTGCCTGCTCTCATATGTTATTTATCATTTGCCTAGGTTGTTTCCCTCCCTTGGGAATTTTCACAACTTTCTAAATCCTTGATTTTTAGGGGCTGTCAATGGCCAAATCACTGATTTTCCACTTGTAATAATCATCCCAGAGGTAGTTCCAACATGTTCCCCACTCATGGAGTCATGGTCAGCTAAATTTAACATAGTTGTTCCATTTGTCCTCCTGCAATCAATATAAAATATTATGTTTTCATACAAGTGTCATAGTCAAATAGTTAGTTGGGTCAAATCAGGTCTCTACCAAACAGTCAATGTACTTAATTACAATTACCAAATTCGAAATTTGGAATTCCCATAAATGGAAAAAAAAATTCCAAATTCGATTTGACTAAAAATGGAATAAATTTCCAGCAATTTTAAATTTCAAAAATATTTTATTTTTGGGGATGTCACAACAATCCCATAGAAATAGATCCCTCATTGATTCTAATGACCCAGGAAGATTCGAACGCATCCACCCAACCCCTCTTCACCCATAACTTCCAAATCAAAAACGCCTTGGATTTACTGATTATGGACAATGGAAGCCAAACAAATTCGGTGTCTCAAGCCCTTGTCAACCACCTTTACCTTTTCACCACTCCATATCCACAACCCTATCAACTCGGATGGGTCCAAAAGGATGGCCCTTGCCTCCTCGTTTCCAAGCGTTGTCTGGTCACTTTTGCCATAGGCCAATTCAAATATATTTTCCTTGGTGATGTCTCCCCCTTGGATTGTGCAGATTTGTTGCTCCTTATCCCATACCAAACCCAAATAAATGCTATCTATCTAGCCAAATCCTGCCAGTACAAAATTACCAAAGAAGGCCACACTTCTATATCAACTGCAGAAAACGCAGACCCCCTTCTACCAAAGAACAAATCCCACATGTACACTTAAACGAATGTGTCTCTCTCTGTTTGGTGCACCCAATAACACCAAACAATACAACGCACCCTGTTCCTGAAACTATGAATCCCCTCCTCCATGAGTTCGCAGAGGTATTTCAACCTTCGGAGGCACTTCCCCCCTCCTGCCACATTGACCATTCCATTCATATCATCCCCAAATATTCCTTACCTAACGCCCCTACTTACTGGTTGGCCCCAACAGAAACAAAGGAAATGGAAAGAAAACTAACCGACCTCATCAACTCTGGCCACATCCAACCTTCATCTTCTCCCTGTGCTTATGCCACCTTTGTCATCCCTAAACGAGATACCTCATAAATGTGCCTTGTCACTTATTATCGATCCTTGAACAAAGCCATAATTAAAAATTGTCACCCCCTTCCCTGGATTAATGAACTAATCGACACCCTCCAAGGAGATAATTGGTTTACTAAATTGGATTTGACAGTTGGCTACCATCAAGTTTGAATGAACCCAGATGATGTTTGGAAAACAACGTTCAAGACCAAACTTGGTCTTTTTGAGTGGAAAGTCATGCCTTTCGGTCTCACCAACACCCGGGCCACATTCATGAGGCTCATCAATGACATATTTAGAGAACATTTGGGTCGATTTGTGGTCATCTACTTAGATGGCATTCTCATCTTCAGTCGGACATGGGACACTCACATGCAACATGTCCGACAAGTTCTCCAAATTCTCCAAGAAGACAAGTTGCAAGTCAAAGAGAAGAAATCATATTTTGGTTAGACTTCAGTCCCCTATCTCAGCTTTGTGGATAGCTCAGAGGGTATTCAACCAGATCCATATTGCATCCAAGAATTGAAACAATGTCCTCTACCTTCTTCAACTAAGGAGTTGAAAATCTTTTTGGGTTGCATCAATTTAAATCATAAGTTCATTCCCTCTTTTCCAAATCTTGCTCAAACTTTTCATCATCTCTCAAATACTTCTTCTACATTCATATGGACCAAAGAATAAACTACTCACTTTTCTCATCTCAAAGACACCCTATGCTCATCCCTTGTTTTACATTTTCCAGACCTCTCCCAACCCTTTGATATTGAGTCTAACACCTCACAATATCCTATTCATGCCATACTTAAATAAGGAGGACACCCCATTGCTTACCACTCTGAAACCCTGTCCGAGGCAAAGAGAAATTATAGTACCTATGACAAGGAATTTTATAGTCTATTGCAAGCACTCAAACAATGGAGGCATACCGACCACCACCTGGGTATAGTAATCATTATACTATTCATTACATATGCCCCCATAGTAAGATTGATATCATGGAATTTTCCTGAGAAAGTGATAGTTCCTTCATCTACAGTCATTTCTTGAAACTTTGGCGCTAGATATATAAAGCAATTGAGAGATTTTGGTAATTTATAGTGAATAAAATTATGATTAATACAATAATCAATAAGGACTATCACCTTTTTATTTTTGATACATACTTTGATCTTGAGGGTTTTAGGAGTGCTAATTCAAGCCAATGCATTATATGATATGGTGGGAGTCAACTCTTCAGAAGAAATATCTTATACGTTTTCATCTTGAGATGGTTCTTTTTCTTGTTATTTTTCTTCTTCCTCTTCACAATATATGTAGAATAATTTCTTCTCACCACACTTATGTCCCTTACTGTACATCCTATCACAATTAAAGAATAATAATTTTACTTGTCTTTCCTCCAATTGTTGAGGTGTCAATCTTGTAGGTTGAGGTGTTTTAGAATAAGGAACATTATTATCTTGATATATGTTAGGAGTGGTCCTTATAGTAGACATAGACATATTTTTACTTTCGACATTTCTCTCTACCCTGGACACATTCTTCAATGATTTGGGTTCCCAAATGTGAACCTCATGTTGAATGTTATCCTTTAAAGTTCCTATGAATAAATTAGTCAGGTTCTCATCTAGAATATCTGTGACCTTTATATTCAATCTTTGGAAGTTCTCAATGTGCTCTACAACTGAATCCTTTTGCTTGATATTTATCAATTGGATGAAGAAGGTATTTCTCCTTGTATCCTCATAGTGTGTTATCATTTCCTCTGTTAAAATTTTCCAAGTGACAAGTAATTTTCGAGAACAAAGCCATCAATACCATGAAAATTTATTGGGTTCTAAATATAAATACACAATTTGTACCTTTTGTGTGTGGCACATCATGTAGATAAACAAACTGCTCCATCTAGAGTATCCATGTGATTGGATTCTTTCCATCAAACTTCCTCATATAAATCTTATGAAAGTGGTTGGTTTTCAACCCAAAGTTGGAGTTTCTCCAATCTTGATTCATCTTCGTTGTGTCCTCATCATGAATTTCATGGGATGCATTTTCACTTTCAGGTGGCCTCTCTATTAGAAAAATTTTCAATCCTTCCATGATCTCCCTTTTTAAACCACCCATATTAGTATCCATTATTGCTTCTAACTTAGCTTCAATTGAATCCATCATCCCTTGTAGTTCATCTTTTGTTGTTGCCTTCTTTTGTAAATCATTTATGTCTATGCACATTTCTTCACCTTCATTGAGAGTCCAAGTAGGACTTTCTGAAGGATTATTTGGTGTAGAAGTTCCCTTTTTTGGTGGCATGTTGTCCGTATCACTTTAAACCTTCATTTGGAGGTGATTTTTCTATTAAATATTTATTTTGTTCTATCTCCAAAATTTCGCCCCTTTTGGGTCGAAATTTGCATTCTATAGTTATCTGATACATCTTCTATGCAATTCCACAGGTCCGATAAAAAACAGATGTGCCAAGTGGAAGTTATGGTAACTTCCCCACACCTTGTTGATTTTTTTTCCTTCCAGTAGAGCGTACTTGTAAAGAGTTCCAACAACACAATATATGATATTTGATTCTAAAAATTCCACTAGAAATACTACAGACTCTCCACCATCCAATGTAGCTAGTCTCACTTAATTTGGATACAAAATGAAGAATATATCACTATTTTACCCAGAACACCTGTTTGATAATAGTTAATAAGACTAGTCAACTACGTTATCTTCCACAGGGTGTATATCCAAAAGTATGATGAGCTAGAAGATAAAATTTCTATCACAGATACCTTGATAATTTCTAGGAATATCCTCCAAATTTCAAGTCTTGAAATGTCACTAGAAAAACTTTTATAATGAAAATTCCACGATGACTAAATTCAGAATGATTCTAGAACCATATCTTACACAGGCTATAGGTATGAATATATAAATCCTCAATATCTAAAATTTGAACCAAAAGTACCTGGATCCGTCTAATAAATATCCTCCTAGGTGGTCCTTATGACACATCGTAGAAAAAAAGTTATAGAAAAAATTCCAAGTTGTCTTGTATGCACAAGCGAAACCCCAAGACCTTGAGCTTTGATACCAAATGTTAAGAACCAAATACAAAAATAGAATAAAAAACTCATAATAAGTACTCAACACCTTGAAAAAGAGATAATTTTAGATAATCATCCTCTTTGAGGGTGAAACCTCCTTGTACACCAAATAAATTTACAAATACAATATGATCCCAAATGGAAACGTCTCCTTGGTTTATATAGGATACTAGGAGGTAGAATTACAACTAATGGACCCAACCCAACATAAATAAAATAAAAATAATAATGTAATATGCCCCAATTAAGAGGTAATGTGCCACTATTTATGTCTTAACACCATGTGTCATGCCATTTTGCAAGATAGTGGTGGGGCCACGTGCTATAATGGGTGGCCTATTGTGATGGGGCCATGTTCCTTGGGTGCCAACAAAGCTTGGATTGAGTGTTTTGGGACTTTGTGAAATGAAAAATGATGACACCCTGGTAGTCGATATCCTGAGATCCCTAGGTATTGAAATCATGAATACCTAGGGACATGTGTCAATTGTGGTCAAGAGTAGATATCGTGAGGATGTGGAGCTCGACGTTGGGTGTAGAAAACATTGAGGATTGATGTCAAGTGAATTGCATGGCATGTGTCAGTCCATCTTCCATGATAGAAACCAAATCTACATTAGAGGATAACATGTGTTTACATGTCAGTTCCTAATCAGGTGACATGGAGCCACATGGATTCCATGTGGCAGTAAAAAGACCTCTAGTTAATGAAAATCCTATAACTTTAAAGGGGCATAACATTTTATCCGGAACTCAAAAATTGAAAAACATATAGGCGTTGGAAATATCTTGGAAAGAAGAATATGAGTGTGTCCCTTTTAAAGGGATTTGAGGAGGTTGATTGAAAGAAAAAATTTAATACCCCATCCCTTAAAAGGGTACATTGGGGGTTGGGTATGTTAGGGTTTTTATCAAAGCACCAGTTTGAATACTAGGCCTGGATGGGCCAGAGACCACTTAGAGAAGTAATGTATTAAAGCTAAGATGAACTTGTAGAAAATATATTGGATAGAGGAGTCTAGATGACCACACAAAAATGTGAATTGAGTGGTGAAATCCATAGGAAGTAAGAAAGAATATTTTTGGTAATATTAAAAGGAAAGTACACATATTTGTTTCTAGAGTTGTATATGATGGGTTGATTTGAAATATAGAGGTTGATGGTAACCATATAGGTATGGTTTAGTACGCTCAAGAAGTAGTGAAAGGGTATCTAGGAAAGGTTTTCCCTGATAAAGGTCTATTGACCAAGATTAGATTAAGGCACAAAGGAAGTTAGATTTGGGAATTTTACTTCCCTAGGTAATGTTGTAACTACCTGGTATATTTCTGAATGGAAAATACTTTTGTAACAGTTGGGAAAGAATGAATTCTTGTTTAATATTTCCATAAAGGAAGGAAACATAAGTATGATTATGCCTAAGGGACTGGTCATGTGGATGGCTGCAATTCCTCTTTAAATAAGGTTAATATCAAGATCAACTAAATATGAATGAATGATACAAAAAAAAAAAAAATTGGTTGATTAAGTAGTTGTTGATAAGACATTTGGTTTTGATGAGAAACACAAAAAACCCCTAAATAAATCCTTGTTTGGGGAAATAATTCTAGATGAAAAATGTGCACATCGGATGTGGATTCTTGGTAGGAAGGATATATTTAGTACATGAGAATGCATGCACAACAAGTTCATATGGATGAATGTTTTTTTTTTTAGTATATGAAAGAGTTAGACCTGGAATCAATATGCGAAAAGGACAAGACTGAACAATGTTAAGGTATGAGTCTAGGTGCAACCATGAAGGCTTGGTAATCCACTGCAAGAAATCCACTTATGCTAACTAGAGTGCTCATTGAAATAATGGCACAAGAGTAAAATTATTTAACTAGAATAAGTAGTGAAGGTCCATTCATTATAAAGGTTGTCAATGTAAATATAAAGTAGTATGTTTTGGGAAGAACTATGCTAAAAGGATGGACATGTAAAAACGTTATTCTTCTAATAGAGAGAGACTTAGTTTTTACTTGGACATAGGGGGAACATTTCCAAGGATCAACCATACATTTTTATGGGTATTACCTCCATTATTGTTATCATTATAGTGCAGGAGAAACTTGGTAGGAATGACAAAATTTCAAGGGGTGAAGTATTAAAGGTGCAAGCATTCTAAATAATTCCATCAGATTCCTAAAATAATGTGTCATGTTCAAAGTAGATATAGAAGTATACAACCATACTTCTCAGGAATGAATTACATAAATATAAGTGAATTACATAATGGAATAAGTCAAGGAGTAAATATAGTACATAGTGTTTTATCACCAAAACATTTCTCATAGAAATACAGAGAACCAATTAGCACACATACAACATACTTAAAATATTTATAGAACCAATTGTAGCAAGTTGATGAAAACTATGTAAAATTCCTATAAATTTGTGCACACTTCCAACAAAGTCAGCACACACGCATTAACGTGGGCCAAAACAACTACAAATGTGCACAGTGTGCATCCCATGCGACTATCCATGAAGAAACCCATGCGGATGTGGAAACGACACATTTATGAATTTGGTCAAGCCTCAACCACCTCCAGGGTAATGTAATTGAAGACAACACCCACAGATCGAACCAAAATATTTCATTCGAATGACTAAAAAGATTGGATGTACCTCAAACTCCTTCCCATTCACACTTGGAGAAAGGTATCAAATACCTTTTTATGGTTCTATAAATAGAGGGCCATTGTATGCACGAATAAAATAAGTTCATAGCATTGTTATGTTGTCCAAATACTCTTGGAGAATCCATTTGTTCTCTTAAGAATATATTGGGAAAGTATAGCATAGGGAAATATTTTCACCTCTTTGGAAGATTTTCCATAGATTTATTCAACATTATAGTTCAAAATAGGAGAGCAATAGTTCTAATTTGATGGATTCAAGAGCCCTCCCTTGGAGGAATAGGGGATTCATAAATCCCACATTTCACCTCTTAGTGTTCTCAATTTCAAAGACCATTCTCTATTGGGTAACCATGCTTGGCGTTCAATTTCATGCATGTGTTTCTTATATGACTAGTATAATGAACTCATTAATTATCAATCCGTGATTCATAATCAAGAGAGTTACAAGACACCAATAAGAGAGGTAATTATATTGTCACGAGTACAGAAAGAATCTATATTATGCTACTAAGAATAAATCAAACTGTCAAATTGAAACACACTTTTGGTTGTCCTTCACAGAGAGGCTATCTACTCCATTGTGGCACATGAAAATATGAGATGGATTTATTTGACATATCAACTCTGTTATCTAACCCAGAAAGCTAACTATGCAATCACACTTTGAAAAGGAAATCACACATCAATCATCAACGTATAGCATGGGTAGTTCAATAGCTAGTATATTGGGTATGATGTGGTTCAAAATAATATATTGTGAACTTCAATAGTTATTTTCCAAATATTCTTGACTATTGCTTCCAACATCTATGTTCACTAAGATAAATCAAATCCATAAGAACAAAAATAGGGTGTATGAGAAAATAGAGTAAATAAAGATCTTAAGCAATCATGTAATCAAAATCCTAAACTAATGTGTTCTACTAACATCTGAAACTATCAGAGATGATGAATCAAGTAGAGAAATCAAACCTTTATCTAATCTAACAATTACACTACTGAAATCAAATGCTAATACTAATCTACAAAGATGCTTCCCTTTGTTGGGCGGTGGGCCCTTTATGCTTCAAAAGGTCAGCGACTGGAGTCTACAGTAATTTGGTCTTCAATCCACACATCACTCTTACTCAAATTGTAAAACATAAAATTAGACTATGCTAAAAGCTCAAATCACATTCATTCATAAATGATCAAGACATGGAAATAAATGGCATTCTTCTATTAAACTTCAAACTCATGATATGTTCTACAATATGCAACGTTGCTTCACAATTTGTATTATGCTATCTCCCTATATCTCCCACCATCCTTGCCACAACTATTTAAATAGTCTCAGTCATGAAACACAAGGAAGTGAAATCTTTAGCAGATCAACAATTGTCAAATTTATACATTTGGTTACATATTTTAAGCTTCATCCTCATGAAACGAATTGTATGAGGATGAAGCAATAATCAAACTAGTTTAACATAGTATTGCTAGAAACTTTGATGATTTAATAAACATTAAACAATTATCTTAGGCACGATCTGGAGCTAAACTTGGCATATTTTATTTCCTGTATTGGTACTGGATCATGACAGGTGAGATACGGTAGATATTACCAGATCCAAACAACACGCAATTGGTTGCTACGAGACTAGAACAGCCTGCGGACGTTGGTACCGGATCACGACAGTGAATGAATTACAACTACCGGATCTGAAAGGAGGGTGCCCTTGGTACCAAATTCAGACAGTGGGTGATCTGGTGCATAAGTATCGGATGGATTGGTTGACATAGAAGTGTCGGACTTTTCCAAAGTCAAAGGCTATACATGGCAATTTTAAACATCAGTTCATGAAATATTTAATCTCCTAGCTTAATAAACCACAAAATGCATGAATTTAAATATACTTTACCTTATGACATTATAAGTGGCTGAAGGTAGTGTTCTTTGTCATTTATCCAAGTTTAGGTAGGCCAAAAAGGTATAAATGAGGAGTATAATATGGTAATGGGGATTTCAATTTAGAGGCTCAACATTCCCCCATGCCAAAATCATTGCATGTCCTCATGCAACTGAAACATACTCCAAAATTTTCAAAACTTGAGACTCCATTCTCTTTACTCTTGTGGATCAATAATGTTGACAGTTGAGGCTTCTAATTTCAGCTCCCTTTTTATGACCCTAATGTATTGTAAGAGTATTAGTACCTCTTGA
>WSFP011453241.1:0-19535 GCA_009831015.1 Picea engelmannii
GATAGGATCGTCTGCTCCATCAATTTTCTTTTCTTCCACCATTGAGGGTTTCTTGGGTGTGCGAGAGCGATTGTCCTCAAGAGAGACAAGCTCGAGACCCAACTTGCTATACTCGGACCTCGTCGGGGACATGCACTGAAAAATGATTAAGAGCAGCCTGCTCTGATACCACTGATCCAGATTATTTTTGGCACGAAATGAGAGTCACAGATATACAGTAATACACAATTTCTATTAATGAAATAAATGTACAGAGACTGTAAAAGTATAGAGTGAAAGACTCGCTAGAATGGTGGTAGCTTATCTCTGAGAAGAGATGTGACGGCTACTCGCATCTGTGAGAAGATGATCACAATGAGGCTCTGAAGGCCTTTTTACAATAAGCAGGAATGCCAAAAACTCTAGACATCCAAAAAAACCTAACCCTAGGAGATGAAGCTCCAAAAGTCATGTGGGCCTCGTTTGGGTAAGTTGGTGCATCAACTTCCCGGGGTCGTAACTTTTGCATACGATCTATGTTTTAGGCGTATGATAGCTCGTTGGAAATATCTATCCGAGAACTACAAATTTTGTGTGAGAAACATTGATCTATGATCCATGTTGCTCCCCGTTTTCTCAAAAAACATCGTTTAGGGCCTCAAAATGGCCCCAGAAGTTAAAAACTGCTAAAAATAGTAAATTACCAAAATTGCCAGAAACATGTTTTGGGCCAGTTGGAGAAGGTGGGTGGCCACCGATATCCACCTGGATCACAAGTGAAGATAAAGAACTTTGTCTAGGTTGAATGATGCCAACCTCTAACATTTATTGGATCATGCACTCAATCTCACTCTTCTGTGCATATGGATACCTGCAAAGCCTAATGTTAGGTGGTATACTTCCTGGTTGCAAATGAATAACATGGTCATGATATCAAGCAAGTGGAAGACCCTTAGGCATTTCTCCAAATACCTTGGAATGATTGTTGATAACTATTTAGAGATCCAATGGAGTAGAGGACATATATTTTTGAACATCTGGTGAGACAAATTGTGAAATTACACGACAGTGTCCCTTTTGATTAATTTTTTCACGCTATTAAATCTTATCACCTTAGAGGTTTTCCCTTGGATAACACTAAGCTCACTTTCCTTTCTTTTTGAGGAAAATTTCATGAAAAGATCTTGAAAAAATTGCATAGGTCAAATTCCTAAAGACACTTTGTGAACTATCTTGATAAGGTTTCAATTCAAGATGAATGTTTGGATATTTTGAATTTCATGGGAGGAGGGGATATTTTCCAATTGAATTATGATGACATATATGAGTTATGAAAGAAGTATTCACATGGAATCTCAAAACATGGGAGAATTCCTTTATACATTGTTGCTAGAATTACAAAATTAGTTGGAGGAGGGGTCACTTGAGCTGAAAATGGTAATCTTCTAGATAATTTTAAGACATATATTCTCAGTTCTCTAAGTTCACAATTTGATATGCTGCAGGTTAAAAGGAAGTTGGAGGATGAAGAATGAGCACTATCTATATTTTGCTCCAAAATGCAGAAAAAAACATCCCTTGAGGGATTTTCCACTGAACAACATTGAAGTTTGCGGAATTTGTGAGCAAAACCATGCTACTACTAGATTCCCTTCTTTTCTAGGAATAAAATATGTGTACCAAGGGATGGATGAAGAAGCATATCTTATTTTCTTCATTGCTAAAAAATGACCTTGGAAGCTAAGACCTCTAGGTATGACTTTCAATACTTATTGGACTAATCAACAATTGCAATATCCTTCTCTCCCATAGTATTCATGGCCACCTCAACTAAACCAAGGATATCAATGGACACAAGGTTAGTGGAGCTCTATCGATGGAACCAAACAACAATCAACTCCACAATTTCCACAACAACAACAAATCCAATTTCTACAACAAAAATTATAGCTTCCTGCTAGAAATCCTCCACCAAGGCCACAACTACCTACTCAACCAACTCCTAACCAAAATAATAAACCAACTCAAGCCACTTAAAAAATTGAGTTGTCCAACTCTCCTACTTATGTTATCACCCATGTAGAATGTTAAGATATCCATCTGAGATCAGGGATAATCCTCAATAACACAACTTCTCCAATCATCACAGAGGATGATGTTGAGGACAACTCGATATGAGACAATTATGTAGAAAACCAACCTTCCATTGATCTACCAAATACACCACAAGCCACCTCCCTAGGAAACTTGAAACAACCACAACTCATAGGCATGCAACTTCCTCCCTATCCAGAGGTTAAATTTAGATAAACCTTTGGCTCAACTTGAGTTTGAGTTTCTTAGGGAGTTGAAAAATGTGTGTCAAGATATCACTTTTTCAAGAAATCAAGGATGTCGTTATTTATGCTAAATATGTCCGTGAATCTTGCCTAAAGAATCTTGGTAGAAACAAAAAATACCCTCCTACTATGCATGTTATTGGTCAACTAGCCGATCTTATGCTTGGAAAAAGATTTATTTCCAAATATGTAGACACAAGAAGCTCTATTGTTGATGTTGACATTAACAATACACGCATTCCCAATATTTGATAGATTTAGGGGCTTCCATAAATGTAATGACCAAAGATACCATGGTGCATATTGAATTATCCAACTTATGACAAAATCCTACAACCCTTCAACTAGCTGACCAATCTATCGTCAAACTTAAAGGAATCCTAGAAGACATTGTGGTCTCTATGGACTCCTGGGAGTGCCCAACTGATTTCATTGTTTTGCAACCAAAATTCACTCTTGGGGGTTATCCCTTAATTCTAGGAAGGCCATGGCTAGCCACTATTGATGCTTAGATTGGTTGTAGATTATGAGATATGACTATCTCTCAAGGAAATTCCTCTAAGAAAATCACCATATACCCTTATGCCAAGCCAAGCACTGATTCTGACTTTCCTATTTGGATATGCAATGAAGGTAGTGATAAAGAGAATTCCTTGCAAATACTTACTCTTGATTAGATGATCCTTTATAGGGAAGATATTCAAGATGATATAATCAATAAATTTATTATATATCCCAGTTCATTTGAGCAACCATCCTCTTTATTCTTCAAATACATTTTGGATCAGAAAATTCAAGAAATTTATTCAATCATTGATATCTCTTCATAGTCAGACCATATGCCTTACCCATTTTTCTCCATAGAAGAAACTTCCACTACACTTGTAGAGATCAATCCTGACAAAACTTTGAATATCAATGGTAGGCTAGATGCTTTATAGAAGGAACAATTAATCTCACCATTACATGAATATAATGGTGCTTTTGCATGAGATTACATTGATATGCAAGGGATCCATCTTGATCTATGCACTCACCATATTTACATAAACGATGAATCCTTCCCCATCCAACAACCCCTACGATGTATGAACATTGTGCTACTTGAGATAGTGAAAGGTGAATTACAAAAAATTCTTAACATCAACTTCATCTATCCTATTTTCAATAGTCAGTGGGTATCACCACTAGTGATTGTTCCTAAAAAGAATGGAAAGTGGCGGATCTGTGTTGATTATTGTGAAATAAAAAAAGCCACTTCAAAAGATTATTTTCCTCTTCCCTTCATAGATCAAGTGTTGGACACATTAGCAAGGAAAAAGTACTTTTATTTCCTTGATGGGTTTAGAGGATACACTCAAATATGCATTTCCCTCGGGGATCAAGACAAGACAAATTTCATCTACCCATGGGGAAACTTTGCTTATTGAGTCCTTCCCTTTGCTCTTTGTAATGCACTCACCACTTTTCAATGGTCTATTCTTGGAATATTTTCCGACTTGATCCATGATATATATATATATATATATATATATATATATATATATATATATACAACTTTACTGTTTTTGGGAACACATTTGAAGAAGCTTTGACTAATTTGAGTAAAGTGCTTAAAAGGTGTCAAGAAAAAATATCTCACTTAGCAATGAAAAATTCATTTACTACTAACCGAAGCGATTGTTCTTGAGCACTGTGTTTCTCCCATAGGCATAAAAGTGGATCCCATGAAAATAGAGGTAACATCCAAACTTCCCATACCAAAAAGTTAAAAAGATGTTTGCAGTTTTCTAGGGCATGTTGGCTATTATCGTAGGTTTCTTGAAAATTTCACTAAGTTAACATCTCCTTTGTTTATTTTAATTAAAAAAGATTTAGAATTCTATTGGAATAACCAATGTCATATTGCTTTTGAAGCCTTAAAAGAAAAGATGTATGTCACACTTGTGTTAAGGGGGCAGATTGGTCCCTACCATTTCATATATATATATATATATATATATATATATATATATGTGTGTGTGTGTGTGTGTGTGTGTGTGTGTGTTATTTAGGCTAGGGAGCCTATGAGTTGAAAGGATAGCGATCCTATAAAATGTAATATGTAATCACACTCAATTATGTTAATAAAATACATCATTGTTGTAGACCAAGTAAGATGAAAGCGTATGGGGGGATAGGGATTGAGAGGAAAAGGGGCTAAGTCAAGGGGCATTAATCCAAGTAATAAAATAATATTATTTCTAAGTCATAAGCTTTATGACATACTTTTATCCTAAGTTCTTAAGGGAAGGGAACACATTACCAAGTGGAGTGAAAGGTAGTTCCTAGAGTGACAAGTGTCAAGATAGGAACAAGAAAATATAATGTGGGGAAATTAGTGTAATTCCCATCATTAATTCCATGATTCACTCAATCATTTGATTCCATCATCAGTACCTTTGCTGGGAGGGATAATTGTGAGTCAATTGAGTACCCAAACAAGAGAATAATTCAGTCCAAAAATTTCCAGTGAAAATTGGATCTTTGTCACTTACAATAATCTTGGGGACTCCATGTAGCTTTTGAACTGTTTCCATGAATGCTACAACTACTATAATTTCTTTAAAAGGCCGAGAAAGAGAGAAAAAATAGGCATACTTTGTTCAATCAATCCAATACTACCATGATGACATTCTTTCCTTGAGATTTGCGTAAACTTGTAATAAAATCCATTGAAACTTATTCATAACGTTGACTTGGCATAGCTAATGGTTGTAAGAGAGCTGGAATCTTGGTTGTCTCTCCCTTGTTCTGTTGGTATACCACACATTCAGACACAAACTTTTAAACATCAATTTTAAGACCTTCCTAGAAAAAATCCTTCTTGATCATGTGGTATGTTTTCAAGATTCATGAATGTCCTTCTATAGTAGAAGTGTGCAATTCCAGAATGACCTTCTATTTGAGTTGGGAATTATTACATAAATAAAGGCGATCATGATACCATAGAAAATTATTCTTCCATACAAAATTATGTAATGAATTGTGGTCCTCCTATAGTTGTTGAATGGTCTTGTAGACCTCTTGATCTCACCTCCATTCTATCCTTGCTTCTTCCACCCAATAAGATTGTGGAATATAAATAACACATAATGAACCTTCTCTTTCTTCTTCTTTCCTTGAAAGGGCATTTGCCACAACATTATGTTTTCCTTTTTTTTAGATAATTTAAAAGTCATAACCTAGCATCTTTGTAACCCATTTTCGTTGCTATTATGGAGATAATCGTTGCTCTAAGAAGTACTTCAACCAATAATGATCTATTTTTACTTTGAAGTGTCTTCCTATTAGGTAAGGGGGTCATTTATTAACTGCATGTAGTATGTCAAACATTTATTTTTCATAATGGGTTTGAGTAAGTTTTTTCCTTTAAGTTGGTTGCTTTCAAAGGAAAGGGACCTTCCTTCTTGCATTATAACTGCATGAATGCCATGTCTATAGGAATCACACTTTACAATAAATGTTTTTGTGAAGTTAGGTGTGGCCAGGACAAAAGTTGTGCACATAGACTCCTTAAGTTTTTCAAAATTTTTCTTTTTTGCTTGAGTCCAATAAAATGCTTTCCTTCTTTAATAATGTTGTTAGAGGTGTTGTTATTTTACCATAGTTCTACAATATGACCCAAATATGACCCAAATATTCCATTTCTTGAACCCCAAAGGCACACTTGGAAGTCTTTGCTTAAATTTGTTGATCTTCTAATATTTTTAATACTCTGTCAACATGTACATGCTCTTCCTAATATTTGTTGTAGATTAGTATGCCATAAAAAAACACGAACACAATTTTTCTAAGGAAGGTCTTGAAAATATAATTCATCAAGATTTGAAATGTTGAAGGTGCATTAGTAAATCCAAATGGCATAACCAAAAACTCATAAGGACCTTCATGTGTTCTAAAGGTTGTTTTGGGAATGTCTTCATGCCTCATTCTGATTTGATGATATCCCAAACGAAGATCCAACTTAGTAAATAAAATTGCTCCATGCAATTCATCTAATAATTCATCAATGCCAATGTTACAAAAAACTAAGTCCTATGGCTAAGGGTCAGGGTGACAATACATAAGTGCCCTAAAATACCACTCTCAAACTCAAATTGGGTAGTTAATTAAAAGTAACTACTTGCAATAACTAACTTTCAGAATATAGAAAAGAGAACATACACGTAATCCAACATTTTATGTATATCTCGCTCAAGAAATTTCTCTCTAGGACTCTTGCACAACAATCCTTTCAAAACTCCTGCAAACAAAGAGACAAGCAATTGCAAATAGGTAGTTATCTACTAAATAACTAGACATGATCATTTCAATTTTCATAATAGATTCAAACAAGATATAAATAATCTCATTAAAAGCACGAATAAACATACAAAATTGGACGAGAATGAGCAATATTTTATTAACAACAACATAGAAGTTGGTTACAATTTGTAACCGCTCGACACGGTCCTGAAACGGGGCTCCAAGTTCCTCCACCCAAGGCTAGATATGACAAGCACAATCTCCAAGGCTTTGTGTTCCAACAGGTCCAAGGAAGCAATGTCTTTCTTTCTGACAAGATAGGGAGAACACAAATTCTAAAAACAAGGGTTTTCAGAGGGAAAGGACAATCTCATAAGCAAGGGGAAAAGGAGACTTGCATAGCTATAATGAAAATGGCAGCATAAGGATCCATTACTTTGTTATATTTTTCTTCCATCCCAAGGCTCTAATTTATACTCCCTTTTGACAGTTGGAGAAGTTATGAACGAGCTACAAGAGGTCGAGAACCTAGGGAACTCATCAACTCCGCCTGAACTATTGGGATTTATTATTATTTTGAACCATTTAAACATGTACATGGGTTGCTAACTAGAAAGGCGCGTATGTACATGAGTTGATTTAAGGAGAGTTGTGTACATCAAGAAAAATGAGATTTTTAAAGTATTTTTTGGGAGGAAAAGGGGGATTTTGGTCTTGCAAGTAGGAAAAGGGATGAAACTAAGGCCAATGAGTCATCATGAACATATGTGGTGTCAAATGATGCTATAACAAACATCAATAGGAAAGTTATTTTTTATTGTCATTTTGTTGAGTGGTCTATAATTTGGAAACATACGCTAAGAACCATAATTTTTTGCAGCCATCACCACAAGTGAAGAGAAAGAACTTTGTCTAGGTTGAATGATGCCAACCTCTAACATTTATGTGATCATGCATGCAATCTCACTCTTCTATGCATATGGATACATGTAAGGCCTAATGTTAGGTGGTACACTTACTGGTTGCAAATGAATAACATGGTCATGATCTCAAGCAAGTGGAAGACCCTTAGGCATTTCTCCAAATACCTTGGAGTGATTGTTGATAACTATTTAGAGATCCAATGGAGTAGAGGACATAGATTTTTGAACATTTAGTGAGAAAAATTGTGCAATTACACGATGGTGTCCCTTTTTGATTATTTTTTTCATGCTATTAAATCTTATCACCTTAGAGGTTTTCCCTTGGATACCACTAAGCTCAATTTCCTTTACTTTTGAGGAAAATCTCATGAAAATATATTGAAAATTAAGGCCCACTGTTCCCAATTATTGTAACCATTGGACCCTTAATACAACATCAACACCACCCATTTGGATGAAAATCATGAGACTATCCAAAAAATACTCCCCCATATTGAGCTTAATATTATGGCACTTCCCAAAACAATTTATGGTACCTCCATCTGCAATCATTACTAGAAACTTTGGTGTCAGATATATAAAGCAATTGAATTTTTTTTCTAATTTGTAATTGATGAAGTTAAGGGTACTACCAAAAGCAATCAACATTGTTACCTTTTTCTTTTTGGTGCATCCTTGTATCTTGAGGGTTTGTGGAGTACTGATTTTGGACAATGAATGACAAAATATCATTGGAGTAGTATCTTCTAGATCTAGATCTTGTGATGGTTCTAATTCTTGATATTCTTCCTCTTCATGGTCTATGTAGAATAATTTGTTCTCTCTACATTTATGCCCCTTACTGTATTTTTTTTCACAATTGAAACATAGTACCTATTCTCTTCTTTCAACCATTTATTGAGTTGTCAACCTTGTCTATTGATTAAGGTTAGGAGAGGGAACATGGTTCTCTCTATAACTATTAGAGGCCACCTTTTCAGCAGACATATATTTTTTTCCACTTTCCTTGCCATGTGAAAAGTTTGCTCTAGGTATTTAGGTTCAAACAGATGCACCTCATGTTGAATGTTCTCCTTTAGAGTGTTCATAAAGAGATTTAACAAATTATCCCTAGGAATTTTATTTACCCTGAGACTGAGCTTTTGGAATTGTTAAATGTGCTTTGTAATTGGACCTTTTTGTTGAATATTTATCGATTGATTAAATAATGTATTTCTCTTAATATCTGGATAATGTGATATGAATTCATCGGAAAAAATGGACCAAGAGATAATATAATTCTTTTTTCGTTCACAAAGCCATCGATACCAAACAAATTGATCATTTTCCAAATAAAAGGATGCAATATGTACCTTTTGTAAGCTTGGCACTTGGTGTAGATCAAATAAATGTTCCATCTAGAATACCCATGTTATAAGATCTTTACCATTAAACTTCCTCATATCAATCTTTGGAATGAAGTAGTTCCTTGGTGCTGACTTGAAGCATTGATGATGTGGATATTGAAGTCATGAATAATCATTATTTTGGGACTCAATATTTATTTCCTCTACATTTTCATGATTGCCTTGGATTTTGGTATCTCCTATAGGGAGTCTCTCATCTAGAGTATGTAAGATCATGGAAGACATAGAATTTTGCAATTATAACATCTTTTTTTCCATATGCTCCCGATTTTCATCCATCATCTTTTCCATTTCCTTTTAAAGGTATTCCTGAGATTGTGATAAATCATTGTTTTCAACATACTAGCACTCATTTCATCAACTTGGTTTTTTAATTGGGTTAGCATGTTTTCTAAGTCTTCACTTTCTTCAGATGCCATGTTTTAGTTTTTACGAGGAGTGCCAGTGTTATTTCTTGTAGAACCTTTTGCAATGTGAGAAAATAATACTTCTCCTCTTTTTCCTCTTTATCACAAATTTTGAGTCATCAAAAATAGATCTTCCAATCAAAATTTATGCCAAATGTAAGTTATGTACTTTTCAAACCCTTAATTTGGAGTATGCATGGATGGCTAACCTTTGTCTTGATATATATATGAACTTTGAACCCTTCTGAGTATGAAATTTCAGTCTATAGTACTATGATATGACTTTTTAAACTCCTAAAAATTTCACATTCTAAAAATTCATTGATAACAGGTTATAGCACAAATACCAAAATGGCTTGTTTAGGAATAATTTAAGGATTACTAAAATACCTCAACTTCCATACGATATATCTCACAAATTATAATGATTCAATTTCTAAAAAAAAATTCACATGTAATTCAATATGTTTCCTTAGGATTATGAAATTTTTTGAGTTTGAAACTTCACCAAATTAGTTTATAACGAAAATAAAAATATGGCGCGATTGAGACTAATTTCAGGACTAGTCACAAACCCCAACTTCCATAGAAAATATCTGTGAAACTCTAACTACCCACAACTTGAAATTTGTACCATACGTACTTCTCTATGTGTCCAAGTATTCAAAAATTTTCACTATTTGAAACTTCTCAGAAAAAAAAATTATAGCAAAAATCCCAAGATAACACCTTTAAAACTGATTTTAGGATGAGTCAAAAACCCTATCTTCCACAGGCTATACCTCCTAAATTGTAACAAAAAAAAAATTAAATTTTTTACCATACGTACTTGGATATGTCACCCGAGTAACCTCCAAATTATGTTGTTTGAAGCATTCTAGAAAAAAATAAATTATAGTGAAAATTCCAATATTACTCGCTTGAAGCAGCAAAACCCTAGGATATATGCTATGATACCAAATGTTATGAACCAACACCTTGTGACTGATATAAAACCAAGAATAATAGTCCACTTCGATACGATGAGATCAGATGATCCTAAGAGTAGGTCTCCTTGGTATATATATATATAGGAGACAAAGAGTACAATTATAATGAAAGGGTGCAATGAAGGGTTCTAGCCTACATAAAAATATAACACTAGAAATGTAATAGTTCAATATCTAGGGATTAATAAGGGGTTTTATACATAAAATGGGGTTTTGTCTAGGGATTAACATATTTCTTAAAAAAAGACTTTGCCACCTTTTGGATTTTGTTATATAATAGTGTGCTAGAAGGAGGGCTTGGTTCTTTGACCTTGTGGATAACAAACACAAGTTATAACAATCTAAGCTAATCTAGCAATGACATTGGCAACTTTATGATTTATAAGGAGTGCCATAATAATGGCTATGTCCTTGCCAAGAATGGATTGAATTTGGGAATGTTATGGAAAGCATTTTGTTAGGGGCTAGTTTATGCATTATTTTTGCTTAGTGATAAATCAAGTGAGGTAAGACCTTCAAGACCACATTACTTACATATAAACATCATAGCTAATAAGGTGCAAGTATGATAGTCTTTCATAATAATAAAACCTTAAATTATTCCATATGAATGCTAAGGCTATGATAAAAATAACATTTATGACAACATGGAAATTTTAGCCAAGATTCACCTGGATTGAATGACACTCAGACTTAGTATCTAGGATCAACCTAGCCCTCGACATTTCAAATTACCCTTTTGCAATAGGAAGTGCAACCTAAAACTAAGCTTGTTGAGATCCAATAAAGAAAAACTTTGGATCTCCTAAAAGCACTTGCAAAAGGAAATTGTGAAAATGCTAGATTAAGAAGTGAACATACCAAATGTGTAGAAGAGCAAGGTGATTCCAATACTTTGTAGGAAAATATTGTACATGCACAAGAAGAAAAACTTAAGCTACAAAAATATGTTTCATAAAAGCAAGTCATTGACCTTAAGAACCTTCACATTATGTTCTCTACTTGGGAAGGGAAAAATAAATCATGGTAGCATAATTGGTATTGAAATTCATAATATTAGGCAACATGGAAGAAGATTTGAATGAACTAGAAGATAAGAACAACACATTGTTAAACAAGTTAGAATTATATGCTTAGGAGAATAAATCTAAAAACAAAGATACTTGAGAGATAATTTCTTGACTTCATAGCCACAACAAACTATTGGAAAACAAGTGCTCAAGACATCATAAGGATACCATTCCTTTAAGAGGATATCAAAAGACCTACAAGAAAAGAACAATGGATTCACGAGGGAGATAACCAACCTCAAAGCCTCCATACTAAAAAAAGAAAAGTTTACCCATGTTTTGGAATAAAAAAAGGATGCACTTGTGAATGAGATCACCTAGAGTAAGCAACAATTGCATTTTCTATTTAAAAAACACGAGTGCTTCCAAAAAGAGATATAATCACTCAAAAAACAATAGTTAATGAAGCTTGATAGGCAGAAGCCTAATAGGCTTCAGTAGTTGTTTGGAAAGATTAATTACCATATATGTTGTCACATGTGTTGATATAAGTTATATGGATTATGGTAGTTTAGAAATTTTAGCTAGGATTCACCTAGGCTCAAACCACACTCAGTTGCTAGGATCAACCTAACCTTGGAATTTTTTTGTCGGCTTCATATTTTTGAATTTGTGGAATGCATTTTTTTTTTATCTACATTTTTCTCTATATATATTAAGGGATGCTTACACAAATTCAAAAGTACACACTCATGGTAACATTGGATGCATTCCATTGACCTAGAGTGAGTATTCAATGGAGATCATAATGGATCACATCTAGAAGGGTTCTAGGCACTGACAAAGTTGTTGGTAGCATCACCAACCATAAAACACTCTTGTGTTATTACTTAGGAAGGTCACCCAAGCATATACAATGTAGTGGAGGCTGCCAAATTTTGTTGGTCTTGGGAACTTGACACAACTTGTCAAAGCATTGGATTAAGCCTATCGTTTTCCCCCATTATCATGGTTTCATGTGAGTTAATATTTTTTTTTCCACTTAGCATCTAGAGATAATGATCCTCACTAGTAATTTAAAACTTACCTACAATTTTGTTTTGATTCATGAGACAAGGTAGTGTTAGTTCGATTCAGTAGACAAGTTATGAGTCTATGTTCTCAATTTTGATAGGAAATTTATAAGGCAAGGTTTTTGGTTCAATTAATGCATTAATACAAGTTTGATTTATGCATTAGTCCTTCTCCTCATTCTAATCACATTTGCTATTATCCTTTCTTTCCATTGCTATTACTATTATTAGTGCTCTAACTATTCTCCTTCAGATATAAGAGAAAATTTACCATAAAATTATCTAGTAAGGTGACTTATGGAATTCATGATTCTCTCCTCAAGATATAAGAAAAAATAGATGTCTTTATACCAATTAGTAGAAACTCCCTTATGGCCCTTACATTGGTATTATGGAAACTTGGTCGTTTCAGTTCCTATTACTCTAGTATTAAGGAAGCTTGGTTCTTTGGGTTCCTATTTTTCATCAAATTGTGAGAACAATTATTTTCCACATTTTGTAGGATATTATGTACATCTATTTGGTGGGATAATTATATATATGGTATGAATTATAATTTCTAAAATAAATCATTGTAGGACAATACCCTATGGGACAAAATGGTACAGGACCAACACAGAATAAAATAATTCGTTAGCAACAAATTCAATTCTATAAGCATATCAAAGGTGTACGAAAAATAAAGTTGAGAACTCATAAAGAGAGAAGACATGAGCACGAGTAACAAAAAATTCATTAGGAAAAGTAGGAGCAAATTTTAGTTGTTTGATCTATTAGTAGTATGAAAGTTTGATGTTTAATATGTGTGTTTATGTTACAACCAAAAATTCAAAATGTTTGTATGTAATTGGACCTTGAAATGTACCAGGAAGCATATCATGTTAAAACTAGAGACCTCATCTCCTTGTATTATTGATACTTACAATTTTTTTCATCACCAAAATAATCAATTTACTACAATTAAAGCAATTTTAAATCAATTTGAAGTTTATATTTGTATTTCATTTTCGTGCAAAAACTCAGAAAGGGCCTCCCATGAAAAACTTATCAAGTGAGTCACTATCTTTGTTTATTTTCTTTTTTCCATTTCGGTGCACTCATTCTTAGTCTTCATAATGGATTTCTATAACTTTTCAATTTAAAATTTACTCAAGCACTAGGACACCAGATCAAGAATTAGTTTGAAACCATACATATAACATTGAATTGGAGTTCATGTCCTAAGAAGCCAAGAATTAATGTTAAGGCTTTGTCTCCTTAACAATTGAACACATGGGAATGCATAGCAAGGACATAACTTAAGGAGATAAGGAGAGAAAAACCCGTCTTATGGAGTGTGCATTGGTCTTCGTGAACCCTATATATGGTAGTCATGGTGGGCTCTGAGGGGAGGGGGCCTTCTCCCCCTCCTGATGAAGATGAACTCACATTTTAGGAAATGGTATCTACATCGGTCAAGAATTCGAAAGCACAACCTACCAAATTCGTGAAAAATATTAATGAAATTCCCAAGGTATCTCTCCCACCCTCAACAACAAGGAAGAAAACTTTGGCAGTCACTGAACGAGGGTTGGTAGGCTAATTTACTAGCATTTGGTCGTCTCCGAAAACAATTTCGTTCTAGATGGAAAATAATTGGAAACCCCTCATCAAAGGTTCTCTGAATCATTTCTTTTCTGGAAGAGGGTTTTTAAGTTTTTTTATTTGAGTACAAGGAAGTACGGGACTTAATATTTCGAAGTGGACCGTATTTTTTAGAAGAAAGAGGAATGTATTTGAATAAATGAACCCTAGATTTCAGTCCTAAAAATGATGTACCCTCAGTCGTTCTAGTTTGGGTAATATTGTCGCATCTTCCTCTGCATTGTTGGAGCGATGATGAACTTTGAAGTATTGGAAATTCTATTGGTAGATACATAGATTGGGTAGAACCAAAGGAGGTCCTCTTCTCTTGTGCAAGAATTTGTGTAGAATTAGACCTAGAGAAATATATTCCTAAAGAAATTGTCATCACCTTATACAATTGGGAGCATGTGAAACAAGTGGACTATGAAAAATTAACCTTCAAATGTAAACTCTGCCATGAATATGGACATTTTGCAAGGAACTACAAGAAGGCAGAACATGCACCAACTAGCACCGGAAGAGAGGAGAAATGGCAAGCGGTTTCTAAAAATATGGGCTTTGGAGGAAACAAAGGATAATTATTTGGTCCCTCAACAACAGGCCCTTTCATTTCTAGGCCAAAATCGCCAGTTAAAAAAGACAACATCCCTCCAAAAAAGACCCCTGCCCTATCCAACAAGTTCAAGTCTCTATCTCACCTGGAGGAGTCTGCAGAGGAGGAATCCCAAGTCCCTTTTTGTTGTTGGAATAACAAGTCAAAATCAAACTTTGGTCCAAATAATCCCTCATCCTCAGCCTAGTTCGGGTGTAGTGTCCCTGAAGTCAAAACAAGGTCCTGTCATCTTCTTAATTTCCAACCCTCTTGAACCTCGATTGGAAGATTTGGACACATTCAAATATGTTGAAATAGATTTCTTAGATGCCAAATATAATTCAGAATCATAAAGTATGGGAGAAGAGGGACAAGAAGATAAAGCCTCAGAAGAAATTATGCCAAGGAAACCAGGACAAAAACCTGTCGAATATGTGAGGGAGGAATAGGCTCAAAAATATATTTTGTTGGGTTCACAAAAAAATCTAACAAATATGATAGGAGGATGATCGAAAAATAACAAGGCTCAAAGTGGGAAAATAGGGAAAAAAGGGGGCTCCCAATATAATCCTCTTAAGTAATGATTATAGTCTCCTGGAATTGTAGGGGTTTAGGCCACACACAAAAATCCCAGGCCGTCAAAGATCTCATAAATTCTAAAAAGTTGTTTATCCTACTTCTTTAGGAGACCAAGATGAAAGCATAATAAGTAACCAAACTAAGTAATTTTTTTTGGATAAACAAAGATATAATTGCAGAGGATGCAAGAGGCGCATCCGACAAAATATGCACCTTATGGAACACTCAAGAGGTAAGTTTGATCCAACATTGGATTCTCACCAAATTTTATCATAAGAAGATCAATCTAACTTTCTCTATTATTAATGTATATATTCCAACGAACCCCCACAAAAAATATGAATGGTGGGAATCAATCTCAAATTTGAGGAACTCTGAATCAATAAATCCTTGCATCATAGCTGGAGATTTAAATTTGATTGGAACCAACTCGGAAAAAAGAGGGAGGATTTTCGATAGAGATCCCTTCCGAAGAAATTTTGAGGATATCCTTTTTGATTGGGACCTCATGGACATCCTTCCTCATAGAGGAAAATACATGTGGACCAATATGGGTGTTGGGTCTAAAAATATTGCAACAAGGCTTGATCATTTTCTTGTTCATAGAAACCTTTTTTAGTGGAACACTTCAATCAAGTCTTACATTTTTCCCTCTCTCATTTTTTATCACAAACCCATATCCCTTCATCTCTAGGACCTTCCAAATTTTTTCCCTCTCCCTTTCCGTTTCAATCTAATATGGCTACAACATAAAGAAGTGGTGGATTTGGTTTCTTCCACCCAGAAGACCCCTGGAACTCCAGTTTACATTTGGGATAAAAAATTATCTCTGGTCAAACAAGCTCTAAACAGTGGGCCAAGCTCCATTTTGTCCATCCCTCCTCTGAAAAACTCCAAATCAAAAGTAAACTAGCCGAGCTGCAAAAAGATCTAGAGGACCAAGAAATTGCTTCGTAGTTGCAAGTAGAGGAATTCAACTTACAATTCCAATATTAAGAAGCTTTGAAAAGAGAAGAATAAATCTGGCGCTTGAAGTCTTGGAGCTTACGGCTTCAGGTTGGTGACAAAAACACCAGATATTTCCAAAATCAAGCTAAACTTAGGCAGAGCAGGAATAATGTATCTAAAATAACTTTGGAAGATGGTTTTCTGAAATCAAAACTACTTCCAATTCCTATTTTTCTGAATTATACACTCAACAAAATCAAGCAAGTCAAGACAACATTGCCTCCATGCTTGAACATATCCCTTCCTTGATCATGAATGAGGAGAATATGGAACTTACTCTTCCTATTACCAAGAATGAAATCCATTTATCCATTTGTATTCTGGATCCAAAGAAGGACCCTGGCCTAGATGGTTTCTCCATATCCTTTTAATGCTTCCAAATTATAGCCAACCGTCTTAAGAAGGTCCCCTCCAGAGATTATTTTTCCTAATAAATGCGATTTTATGCAGGATATACAAATAGTGGATAACATTATGCTTGTTCAGGAGGCCATCCATTCAAGTTCCACTTCAAAAATGAAAGGTATGGTGATCAAATTAGATATAGCCAACGCCTTTGATCGTGTTCACCATGGTTTCCTCTTTAAGATAATGGAGAAATTTGGGTTCAACTCCTAATTCATAAAATGGGTCACAAGTTGTATTGGAAACCCATGGATTGCCCCTCTTGTAAATAATAGGCCTTCTAAATTTTTTTAGATCAACAAGGGTCTTCGTCAAGGTTGTCGTCTCTCCCCCCTCCTTTTCTTGTTGGTAGATGAAACCTTAAGTAGAAAATTGGACCATGAAAGAGATATTGGGAACCTACCTGGACTTCAAATAGAAAGAGGGGTAAAGAATTTCAACCATTCCCAATTTGCAGATGATACTCTTTTTCTAGGGGGGGCCTCAATCATCATCGCCACAAGATTCAAGTGAGTCATAGATTCTTTCCTAGATGCTTCAGGAGGGGATGTTAATAGTGGGAAGTGTCATGTTTTTTGATGGACAACCTCCTCGAGAATTTTGAGATCCATAGCTCCGATCTTTTAGTTTTCTCGGGTTGAAAATTTGACTTCTTTTTGATATCTGGGCATACCCATCACGCTCAAATCCTCACATACTTAGATATGGAAACAAATCATTGAAAAAATTAGCAAGAAATTTGACCAGTGGGGATATAAATGGCTAAATCCCGTTGGGAGGGTCATTCTTATAAAATCATTCTTATTCTCTCTCTCTATTTATCATAGCTCTACCATCTTGGCCCCAAAAGGATATCAATGAAACTCATGACCTTTCTATGGCAGGATGGGAGATCAAATAACAAAAAATTTCATCTGATAAATTTCAATCAAGTCACCAACAACAGAAGTCATGATGGACTTGGCATAAGGGAGCCTTGACTAATGAATCAATCCATGGGAGATAAACTTTTGTGGAGGCTAATAATTGGCATCTTGGAGTGGTGGACACAATCTTTGTGGAAAAAATACTTCAATGTATTGCGAGGAAGAAGCTCCCGCCTCCAACCAAAAGTTAACAATGGATATCCCGTTTTCAAATTGTTTCCTGTTGCTAGACCCCTTATCTTTGAAAAATTGAACTAGATACTTGGAAATGGGCGAATGATCAACCCTTGGGAAGACAAAATCATGGAGATTAAGAGACTTGATAATATTTCCTCTCTTCTCCCGCTTCAAGGTTGGATGGAATCCCAAGGACTATGTTCCCTTACAGATTTGTCAACATGGGCCCTTGATGGCTCCTACGAAAGATGAAAATATCCTCACCCCCTTCCTCATCTCGACCATATTTTTAACAAGTTTATTACTTCATTGCAAGGTTATTCCCCCCGAAATAAAAATGTCTCGGATGCATGTGGATGGGGCTCTTCTCTTTATTATGTTAAAATATGATACATTTCACTTTCAAAAACCACCCATGGTCATCCTCGAGCCAACTGGTGGGAAAAAGTCTAGCACAATGATGGTGTTCTCAACATTAATTTTTTGGTTGGCTTTTGGTGCATAGACAAATTCTTACAACAAAGAATTTAAAAAAGAGAGGAATAAGTGGGCCTTCTTGTTGTGTTCTATGTCAAAATGTAGAGGAAACCATACAACATATTTTCATATATTGTAGTTTTGTGAAAGAAACATCGTATCATGCTCTGGGACCCCTTCATCCTCAGCTAAGATGGCCCACAACCTTTTCTCCCTTTAATGGAGAAGAAACTATATTGGGAATCTCAAGAACAAATCCATTTTTATAATATATTGGGAAGTTGTCCCCAAATATATTTGTTGGGGCATCTGGCTAGCTCACAATAAAAGGATCTTTGAAGATGACAAAAAAACTCCTTGTCAACTCTCAACTAAAGCATGCACACTACTTACAAAATACATGAGACAAAGCGTACAATGGAATCTCCAACCCATTGACAACCTTGAACACCATTGGATAAGTTCCTTCATCGTGGGATCCATTTTGCCTCCTAAATTAAATCCCCCAATAAATGCACCAATTTGGGTGATAAGACTTGATAAATCATATTTCTCGTCTTGGCAAGCTAAGAAAATAGACAATATTCGATTTTTTGATGGAGATTTGTGAGCAAACCTAGGGGTGGCAGGTGCGAGGGGGATTATTTACAATACTAGAGGTCGAATAGTTACCAACTATGCCTAGGGTATTGGATCTTTAACCAACAATGAAGCAGAGACTTATGCACTCTACTCTGTCATCAATATGGTTCTATCCAATTGAATAAAACAAATTATTGCTTGCGTAGATTCTATGCTAGTTATAAGAGCTATAGTCCAAAATAATATCGAAAGAGGCAATATATACAAGGGCATCATGTCTCACACTTTAGACATTCCTAAGAACTTTGACAAAACAACTCTCTACCATATCAAGCGAGAACACAATATGGAGGCAGGCAAAAATGCAATGGTTGGATCTAGATTAAGCAAAGGTCAAATGTTAATAAAGGGTGAATTAAGATCCATCACTTACCTTATTTACTGTCATGATTTGTTTTAAAGGAAAGGACATGTGGGGAGGGAATCAAAGTCATGTCGACACCCGCTCACTTCAGGTCGAGTTACTTCATTCATTACACAAGTGCATGTGCAGTTGGGTTATTATCGCAGGAGATTATGGAAAGGATTGTTGGTTCAATACTCAGGGCTCCATAGGTCAACCATGGTCCCCATCCAACCACAGTTGATGACGCTCTCAATCATTAGAAAAACCCTTTTGGTATTTGCCTCCTGGTTACCAGGTATCCTCGGCTCCCTCCTGAGTTGTTCATTTCCATTTCCTTCGTTTTA